>CAUYTI010130557.1:0-23742 GCA_963575145.1 Galago senegalensis
AACAGCCAGGCGTTGTGGCAGGCGCCTGTGGTCCCAGCTACTTGGGAGGCTGAGGCAGGAGACTCGCTTGAGCCCAGGAGTTGGAGGTTGCTGTGAGCTGTGATGCTACGGCACTCTACCCAGGGGGACAGCTTGAGGCTCCTGTCTCAAAAAAAAAAAGAAGTAATCAGCCAATCCCTTAACATTGTGGATGTCTGAGGCAGTAGGCAATATTTGGGGTAAATAGTGACATGACCAAAGAGATTGAAAGAAAAATCTGGGAAATGTCTATAGGGGCTTTGAAAAGCTCCAACAAATCAGGGAAACCAGAAGGCCATGCACATGACCAGGGCCATGTACATATATAAAATAAATTTACCCAGTCTAAAGAGCAGAAAAAAAAAAATGAAGAAAAAGTAACAAAGCCTCAAAGAACTGTGATACAACATCCAGCATACCAACATACACACAAAGGGAGTTCCAGAAAAAGAGAAGGTGCAAAAGGGGTATCTGGAAAAATAATGACTCAAATTTTTAGAAAATATTAATCTACATATCTGAGAAACTCAATAATCTTCAAGATGGGCTGAACAAGAAAGAGACCAAATCTCTACCAAAAAATAGGAAAATTAGTGGGGAAATATTGGCCAGCACCTGCAGTCTCAGCTACTCAGGAGGCTGAAGCAGGAGAATCACTTGAGCCAGGAGTTTGAGGTTTCTGTGAGCTATGATGATGCCACTGAACTCTAGCTTGGTTGATAGGTCCAGACATGATCTCACCCTCTCAGAACCCAAAATCCACATGACATCACCCTGAATGATAAAAGACTAGATGCTTTGATCCTCAGTTCAGTAACAAAACAAGGATCCCAATTTTGGCCACTTCTATTCAACATTGTCATAGAGGTTCTAATAAAGGTAATTTAGAAAAAGAAATAAAGACCACTAGGCTGAAAAAGAAGAAGTAAAACTATTTCTATCCACAGATGGCATAATCTATAGAATATCCTGAAGGATTTTCTAAAAAAAGCAATTGGAACTAATTAATTAGTTCAGCAAAGTCACAGAAAACAAAATCAATACACACACATCAATTGTATTTCTATACATTTGCAATAAACTATCAAAAATAAAATTAAGAAAACAAATCCATTTAAAATACTGTCACAAGTGATAAAATATTTGGACACAAATTTAACAAAAGAAGTGCTATGCTTCTATAGAGTAACTTCCCACAGGGAGGACTTTGAAGGTGACCGCACTGATATTCAGCAATGAGGTATGTAGCACTTTTTCTTGGATAAGTTCACAAACTTAATTGTCATACCTTGTGTGCTAACACTACAAAAAAATGTGGAAATAAATTTAAAAAGATCTTAATATGTGGTAAAATATCCCACATTCCACTAATCAGAAGTGGTAGTATTGTTAAGATAGAAATACTTCTAAAACTAATCTACAGATTAAGTGCAATTTTACCAGATTTACCAGAATCCTAGATGACTTCTTTATAGAACTGATAAGCTGATTCTAAAATTCATATGAAATTACAAATGATCCATCATTGCCAAAGAAGTCTTGAAAAGAGATAAAGTGGGAAGATTCATACTTCATGATTTCAAAACTTACTTACAAAACAATGGTAGTCAGCACACTGATACCAGTAGGAAGGCAGACATACTGTAGGTCAGTGTGATGGAGCGTGGAGTCCTTGACCCGGCCCAGGCCTGCCAAACAACAATGACAACTGCAACAAAACATAGCCGGGCGTTGTGGCAGGTGCCTGTAGTCCCAGGTACTTGGGAGGCTGAGGCAAGAGAATCACATAAGCACAAGAGTTTGAGGGGTGGTGCCTGTGGCTCAAAGGAGTAGGGTGCCGGCCCCATACACTGGAGGTGGCAAGTTCAAACCCAGCCCTAGCCAAAAATGGTAAAAAAAAAAAAAAAAAAAAAGAGTTTGAGGTTGCTGTGAGCTCTGATGCCATAGCACTCTACCTAAGGCAACATAGTGACACTCTGTCTCAAAAAAAAAAAAAAAAGAAGAAGAAGAAGCTGGATTCTTAACTGACAGTATACAGAAAAATTCACTCCCTAAATAGAAGAGCTGAAACTGAAACCCCATGAAGAGAACACAGGGGTAGATCTTTATTACCTCAGATGTGACAACTTTCTCTTTGATGAAACCCCAAAAACACAAGCAACAACAATAAATAAATACATAAGACCATAAAAATGTAACACTTTGTGCATCAAAGAACACTATTAAAGAAAAGCGGCCAGGCTTGGTTAAAGTGCCCCTGCTTGAGAGGCCAAGGTGGGAGGATTGCTTGAGGCCAAAAGTTTGAGGCAAGCCTGGGCAACACAGTGAGATTCCCATCTCTACAAGATATAAGAAAGTTAGCCAGGCATGGTGGCATGTGCCTATGGTCCTAGCTACTCAATAGGCTGAGGTGGGAGGACCGTTCAAGCCCAGGAGTTTGAGGTGACAGTGAGCTATGATCACACCACTGCACTTGAGCCTATGCAACAGAGGGAGACCCTGTCTCAAAAAATATAAAAACAAAATTTAAAAAAATGGACACAATAAAAAAGTTAAAAGCAGCCCATAGAATGAAAGAAAATATCTGTAAATTATATATCAGATAACTATCTTAAAAACTGAGCAGAAGCCACATACACCTAAGGTGGCGGGTTCGAATCCAGCCCGAACCCGCCAAACAACAATGATGGCTGCAACCAAAAAATAGCCAGGTGTTGTGGCGGGCGCCTGTGGTCCCAGCTACTTGGGAGGCTGAGGCAGGAGACTCGCTTGAGCCCAGGAGTTGGAGGTTGCTGTGAGCTATGATGCCACGGCACTCTACCCAGGGGGACAGCTTGAGGCTCCTGTCTCAAAAAAAAAAAAAAAAACTGAGCAGAAAACCTGAATAAAAATTTCTCCAACGAAGACACACAAATGTCCAACAAGCTCATGAAAAAATGATCAGTATCATGAAGCATTAAGAAAATGTAAACCAAACTAACTTCATTTCAATACTACTTTACACCCACCAGGACTGCTATAATACAAAGAAAATTTGAAAATAACAGGCATTGGCAATGATATGGAAAAAATGGACCCTCATACATCACTGCTCAGAATGTAAAATGATGTAGTCACTTTATAAAACAGTTTGGCAAATACTTAGTTAAACATAAATTTATTATGTGATCTAGCAATTCTAATTATATACCCCCAAAATCAAAATATATGTTCATACAAAAACTTGTACACACATGTACATAGAAGCATTTTTCATAATAGCTGAAAACTGGGGAGAAACCAAATAGCCATCAATAAATGAATTAATAAATAAAATGTGATATATAAATTCATGGAATATTTTTTAGCCACAAAGAGAAATGAAGTATTGAGTCATGCTACAAAACAAATATACTCTAAAAACATCCTATGAATAAAAGAAGGCAATCACAAAAGCCACATGTTGTATGATTCTTTTTACATGAAATGTTTAGAATAGGCACATCCATACAGGCGGACAGAGGAGAAGTGGAGAGTACCTGTTAAGGGGCACAGGGATTCCTTGGGGAGATTGTGGACTTACTTCTAGACTACCACAATACAGTGACTGTCACATAAGACAAATCACACAATTCCCCAGTTGTGCAGTGCATATGAAAGTTGTGTTTACACTGTTCTGTAGCCCATAAAGTCTACAAAAGCATGTCTAAAAAATGTATACAACTTAATTTTAAAATATTTTATTGTTAAAAATACTAATGATCATCTGAGCCTTCAGCGAGTCATAATCTTTTTTCTGGCAGAGGGTTCCACCTCAATGTTGGTGGCTGCTGATTAATCATGGTGCTCGTTGCTGAAGGTTGGGGTGGCTGTGGCAATTTCTTAAGAGAAGAAAAGTAAGTTTACTGCATTTATTGAATCTTTTAGGAAAGATTTCTCTGCATCATGAGATGCTGCTTGATAGCATTTTACCCATGGTAGAACTTCTTTCAAAACTAAACTTAATCCTCTTAAATCCTGCTGCTGCTTTATCAATTAAGCTTATTTGGTATTCTAAATCCCTTATTGTCATCTCAACAATGTTCATAACAGCTTCATCAGGAGAAGTTTCCATGTCAATGAATGGTTTTCTTCCATCATTCATAAGAAGCAATTTCTCATCCATTTATGTTTTATTATGAGATTACATCAATTCAGTCCCATGTTAAAGCCTCACTTCTAATTCTAGTTCTCTTGTTACTTCTACTACATCTGCACTGAAGCCTTGAACCCCTCAAAGTCATACATATAAGGGATTCAACTTCTCCAAACTTCTGTTAATGTTGATATTTTGACCTCTTCCCATAAATCTTAATGGCATCTATAATGGTGAATTCTTCCCAGAGGGTTTTCAATTTACTTTGCCCAGATTCACAAATGACTCACTATTTATGGAAACATAAATAATAAGACAGTCTTATTTAAATAATAAGACAGTTGAAATTACTCTTTGAGGCTCGGCGCCTAAAGCTCAACTGGCTAAGGCGCCAGCCACGTACACCTAAGGTGGCGGGTTCGAATCCCCAGCCCCGACCCGCCAAACAACAATGACAGCTGCAACCAAAAAATAGCCGGGCGTTGTGGCAGGCGCCTGTGGTCCAAGCTACTTGGGAGGCTGAGGCAGGAGACTCGCTTGAGCCCAGGAGTTGGAGGTTGCTGTGAGCTGTAATGCCACGGCACTCTACCCAGGGGGACAGCTTGAGGCTCTGTCTCAAAAAAAAAAAAAAAGAAAGAAAGAAATTACTCTTTGATTCATGGGCTACAGAATATTGTGTTAGCAGGCATAAAAACGATATTAACCTCCCTGTACATCTCCATCAGAGCTCTTGAGTGACGAGGTGCATGGTCAAGGAGCATTAATATGTTGAAAGTAAACTTTTTTTTTCCGAGCAGTGGGTCTCAACAGTGAGCTTAAAAATATTCATTAAACACTGTTGTAAACAGAAGTGCTGTTATCTAGGTTTTATGTTCCATTTATAGAGAAAAGCCAAATAGGTTTAGCATGATTCTTGAGGGCTCTAGGATTTTCTGAATGACAGATAATCATTATCTTCAACTTAAAATGACCAGCTGCATTAGCCCTAATAACACAGTCACCCTGCCCTTTGAAATGTTGAAGCCAGGCATTGACTTTTCTCTAGCTATGAAAGTCATAAATGGTTTCTTCTTCCCACATAAGACTGTTTTTATCTACATTAGAAATCTATTGTTTAGTATAACCACCTTAATCTACATCTGGACTTGCTGTTTCACCCTAACCCTTAGCAATCACTGATCTTTCTACCATCTCCACAGTTTTGTCTTCTCTGAAAGGTTAGATAGTTGGAATAGTGGTCTTTTCAGATTGACTTCATTCACCCAGTGATATGCATTTAAAATTCTTCCATGTCTTTTCATGGCTTGGTAGTTTATTTTTAGCACTGAATAATATCACATTGTCTGGAGGCACCACAATTTATTTAACCATTCACCTACTCAAGGATATCTTGACTGCTTCCAAGTTTTGGTAATTATGAGTAAAAATTCTGTAAACATCTGTGTACTGGTTTTTGTGTGGCTATATGTTTTCCAGTTTGGGGGGGAACATAATTTCTTAATTGCATGGTAAGAGAACATTTAGTTTTTAAAGCAACCACTGAACTCTTTCAAAGTGATCATACCATTTATTACTTCCACTACTAATGAATGAGAGTTCCTGCTCCTCCAAATCCTCACCAGCAGTAGGTGTAGTCAGTGTCCCAAATTTTAGCCCTTCTAAGACATATGTAGTGGTATTTCCTTGTGTTTTTCAATTATTCGTGTTTCTATCATGATATATAATGTATAGAATCTTATCAGGTATTTATTAAGCTCTTTGGCTCATGTTTACTTGCATTTTTGTTTTCTTATTGTTGAGTTTTGAGAGTTCTTTGTGTATTTTGGAAAACAATCCTTTATCAAAATGTCTTTTGTAAATATTTTCTCTCAAACTGTGCCTTGTCTTCTCACTTTCTGCTTTCACATAACAGTAGTTTTTAATTTTTAAGTCAATCTTATCAATTATTTCTTTTAAAAATTGTGCCTTGTGTGTCTAAAAAGCAATTGCCATACACAAAGTCATCTAGGTTTTCTCTTATGTTATCTCCTAGGAGTTCTATAGTTTTGCATTTTACATTTAGGTTTATTATCTATTTTGAATTTATTTTTATTAAGAATATAAGGTCTTTGTCTACATTCTCTCTCTCTTTATCTCTCTCTTTTGTTTTGTTTGTTTGTTTTGTTTCTTGTTTTTTGGCATGTGGATATCCAGTTGTTCCAGCAACATTCATTGAAAAGACATTATTACATTATATTGCCTCACTCCTTGTCAAAAGTCAGTTGACTATATTTATGTGATAGGGTATCTCTATTCTGTCCCATGCATATATTTTTTGAGTTATCATCAATACTATACCATCTTGATTTACTGTGGCTTTTTTAATAAGTCTTGAATTTAAGTAATGTCAGCCCACCAACTTGTTTCTTTTTTCAATACTGTGTTGGCTATTCTGGATATTTTGTATTTCCATATAAAGTTTAGAATTAGTTTGTGCATATCCACAAAATAACTTGCTGGAATTTTGACTGGGATTATATTGAATCTGTAGATCAAGTTTGGAAGAACTGACATCTTGACATCTTGACAATATTGTGTCTTCTTATTTATGAACATGGAATATCTCTCCATTTATTTAGTTCTTTTATTTTTTATGAGAATTTTATAGTTTTTCTTAAATAGATTTTATACATATTTTGTGAATTTACAGCTAAATATTTCATTTTGGGGAGTGTTAATATAAATTATATTGTGTTTTTTATTTGAAATTCTACTTCATTGTTGTTACACATGAAAGTCATAGACCTTTTGCACATAACCTTTTATCTTGCAACCTTGCTATAATTATTGATTTATCAATTTTTTTTAAATTTTCATGTTCAGATAATCTATGCTTACAGAAGAATTACAAAAATACCATAAAAACACAAAACATAAGAAGGCCACTGCCCTTCACTGAGCTTTCACTGATATTATCATCTGACATATAAGTGATATATTGCCATAGAACACTTATCAAAACTGAGAAATTGGCTTAGTGAGTAGGGCACTGGCCACATACACCTAGGCTGGCGGGTTCGAGCTGGGCCCAGAACTGCTAAACAAAGACAACTGCAACCAAAAAATAACCAGGTGCTGTGGCAGGTGCCTATAGTCCCAGGTACTTGGAAGGCTGAGGCAAGAGAATCACTTAAGCCCAAGAGTTTGAGGTTCCTGTGAGCTGTGATGCCACAGCACTCTACATAGTGAGACACTGTCTCAAAAAAAAGTGTGAAATTAATATCAGCATACTATTATAAACTAAAGTGCAGATTTATTGAGCTTTTCTATTAATACATTTTTCTACATCAAGATCTTATCCAGAATTTATTAATTTTTAACTAAATCAATTAATCCTTCTTATGAAAAATGAGATTTAACTCACACTAATTTCCATTTTCCTGACCTCTTTGACTCATAATTATTACTTATATATTTTTGTCCTTTTACTAATTTTGATTATCATTCCCATGTTTCAATTATCACCCTTCAAAAGTATCTATTGATTCCCCTTTTCAAGAGATAAGGAAATTAGCATACTTAAACTTCCATTAACTTTATTGGTCTATCTCCTCCTTAATTTTTATATTATTACTTTTATAATATCAAAGCTTATAATTTTATATTTATAGGGCAGTACTCTTTCTTAATACTTGAGGTATTATTAATAATATCCACCAAAAGGATCCCTTTATCATCTTCACTTCTTTGTTCCTTGATTTCATTTTCCAAATGAGCTTCTCTCCTGTCTAATCTCAACCTCTCATTCTCTGGGTCATACCCCAGAGTTCATTACTATCAGTATTCACAAAATCTTGAGCAATACTCTCTTCTCCCACTCCCGCCCATATTTCCACTTCACTTTCTTCAACAATTCCTCTAAATGCTCCCTAACATGTTCTGTAATTCCTCTCTTTTTCCCCCTATCATCCCATCATGATTCCTGTCATTATTCAATAATTCACATTTTCTATAATTTAAAATATTCAAACTATTTTGGACCAGCTTATTTTACTCAGCAAAGTCATTTTGTTATCTATCCACATTGCCCATCTCTTATCTATTTCTATGGCTAAGAAGGCCACATTGCATGGAGATAACCACTCACTTATTACTGAACATAGGGGTTGTATCTGGTTTGGAACTAGTTCAAATGAACCTATCAACATTAATTCAGATTTTTTTTTTTTTTTTTTTTTGCCAGGCCAGGTTTGAACCTGCCACCTCTGGTATATGGGGCCAGCACCCTACTACTTTGAGCCACAGGTGCAGCGCTAATTCAGAGATTTTTGTATGTACACATATTTTTGTTTCTCTTGGGCTAGTGCTAGACATGGAATGATTGGAGGACATGAAAGGCTCATGTTTCACTTTTAAGGAACTGCTGAAGTGATTGCTAAAGAGGCTGTATCATTTCATCCCACCAGTGGCAATGAGAATTCCAGTTTCTTCATATTATTTTAACATTTTATGGGACCAGTCTTTTAAGTTTTAGACACTTAAATAGGTAGATAGTATTATCTTGTAGTTTAAATTGCATTTTTCTAGTGATTAATGATGTTAATCTTGTATTTAATTACTGTCTATATGTCTTCTGTGGTGAAGTATCTATTCTTATTTTTAGCCCCTTTCAATTATTTTCTTATTATTAAGTTCTAAAATTTCATCAGTTTTCTGGACATAAGTACCTTATCAGATATATATTTGCAAGTAATTTATCCCGAGATATACTTGCCATTTTATTTTCTTGATAGTGGACAGTGTCTCTTGAGGAGCAAACATTTTTAATTTTGATAAAGGCCAATTTAGCATTTTTTTCTTTATATGTAGGAAGTTTAAAATATCCATTCAGAAACTAAACAAACAACTTTGCTTTAGGTGCATTCATCTTGTTCAAAGCTGTTCTTTCCAATTGGGGGAAATGCCTCTTGTGGAGACCAGAGGGGCTTCCAGCTCTATTCTGCTCACGGTTCAGGCCTGGCCCTGACTGTGAGCCCCTCCAAAAGCCCAGCCCCTCTCTCTGGTAGAGTCAATATGCATTGGCCACTGCTGAGACTGCTGCTTACACAGGATCTGTCCCTCTCTCTCCCGTGCAGTTTTGTGAAGGCGTCTCGTACAAAATATCTCATTTTAATAAAATATATATATATATATATATATATATATATATATATATATATATAATGTTAATGGATCACAGGATGCAATGTATGTACAACATGACACAGACTAAAAGGGGAATGTAGATATGTGCACCCAAATTCACAGAAGGAAACATGCCAACCAGTGGGTGATGATCAGTCCTCAGGGATGGGATTATGGATGTTTCTTCTTATGTCTTTATACTGTTTATGCCTCACAAATTGTCACCTATCAGCATGTATATTCTTGGTAATCAGGAAAATGGTCATTTGATAAAAATCACTGAGAAAAAAATTCCAAAAGAATACATAGCTTACATAAGCTTTGACAAAACATTAGCCAAATAGAAAACCAAAGCTGGGTGCCTGTAGCACAGTGGTTATGGCACTGGCCACATGCTCCAGGGCTAGTAGATTCAAACCTGGCCTGGGGCCTGCTAAACAAACAAACAAACAAAAACATAGCTGGGCATTGTGGCAGGCACCTGTAGTCCCAGCTACTAGGGAGGCTGAGGCAAGAGAATCACTTGAACCCAAGAGTTTGAATTGCTGAGCTGTGACGCTACAGCACTCTACAATAAAGTGAGACTCTGTCTCAATTAAAGAAAACCAAATAGCTGTGAGTGAGGCAACCACAGTTTAAATTTTCTACTCTAACTACAAATAAAATACTTCGCAAAGATTTGCAAGGCTGTGTTACTTCTTTGTGTCATTGTTACATGTGTAAAACTAAATTTTGTTAGTTCTACAATACCATAAGGACTAAATAGCATCATTCCATAGAAAAATGCTAAAATAAATGAAAGCCACAGCAACCCGTCCAGTATGGCAGGGCCCCCTCCCTGCCCCACATCTTTATTCTTTTGGTCACTTCTTGAAATTTGCCAAGGCAGACACATGTGATTCTTGGATGGGGAGGAAGGCACCTGGACCCCATTTGCATAGCACTTTGCGCTTGTCTCTGCACCAGGCTGACTGGCCTGCAGAAGGGGACAAGAGTCTGGCATGAAGATGAACTCTGGTTTGCATAGCAGACTGAAACTACAATTTTATCTCCAGAACTTCCTAAAGTTCCAAGAAATTTTTTAATGAAACTAAAATACTTCTCTCTTTCTTTCTCTCTCTCTCTCCATCTCAGGAAATGAGAGAGGGAAGAAGGGAGGTGAGACAGGACTGCAGCAGGTTAAAAGGTCAGAGGTGTGAGATCATTATATTGCTCAACAAATCTCTAGGCTTTTGTGACTCTGATGTGTCAAAATGGAGAACTATCAACCAAATGAAATGAATGATGAAGATCCTTGGATAAAACAGGACATAAAATTAAGTCAAAGTTTATTCAAATGTCCTAGGATTTGTTAGTTGCACTTTGTAACAGAGGTTAACATGTACCAAGATTTTTTCATTTCTTTCTTAATGCTAAATCAATCTCAGCACAGAGGAATAAAATTTCCAAGAACTGCTTACTATATCTGGGCCAAAATATTCAATCATCTTGAACCTATGGAATCACTTTTAGTTTTCCACTGGAGACTTATGTATATGGACCCAGATGTATATTTACCTAACTAAACTAAATGCATGGAGAATAGCTTCAAATTCTATGCGAGATTACAGTGAGAGGCTACACAGTGTGAAGCCTTGTATCTGGACTGTATATATCACCTACAACAGAGAGAGAGATTGCACAAGTACAAACAGGCTCAGGTTTGGTTTTGCCCAAGCATATGCCACCACATCACTGGCTTGCAACACATGGGAAATTTATCTCTCTCTTTCAATCATGCACCAAATTTAGCCCTTTTACAAATATTTAAACTGTCTGATGATGTATTTGATATGGATAGATGAAAATGTTTCTGTCATTTCCTAAGATTTGAAAGCAGCCTCACCTTGTTAGCACTCACTCCGAGGTAACTGTATAGTCAATGCACAGAAAATCTGAGGAACGCTGCATTTGCCACAGTGCAGAGAACAAGGAGATCAGGGAAATTGCAGATCTTGCCAATCATGGGTCCTGCCCTTCTGGGATGCAGAAATAAAAAATGAAAAGCCCAGTGCTGGCCCTGCAATTTCCTTTCTCCGGGTCCAACACTTTGGACTCAAGTCAACCGTGGCAGCTGGCATCCCTGGCGAGTCTTAGTAGGTCGGGTTAGAACCCTGCCATTCCCACTCAGCCTTCATCTGTACCCACCACACACAGGAGCATTTGAATGGGACCTTAAGAATCTAAGCTCTGCTTATTCTTCATTTTGGGCAAGATGCATCTTTGTTCCTCAAGAGACAATGGCTGTGCTCCCTTTCCTCTCAGTCGAACTCTTGGCAACCTATAAAAAGCAGGGCATCTGTTTCTGTGGTTTCATTTCCCACTGAACTCTCTTTGTGCCTTTGCATACATCAACTCTCCAAATACATTTACAATATATGTGTGGCTCTTGAACAAGGAGCACAGGCTTCATAGCTGATAATGTCTTTCCTCACAGAGTGAGTTTGGGAGCTGGTAACCATAGCTTGAGGCAGGAATGAAGGGCCAGGCAGATACCAGGAGCAGGACCCCAGCAGAGAGAGAGCCCCCCTGCCCCATCACTATGAAGCAGCTGTCCTCCCTCCATTCTGGATGATGTGAAAGCTGGACGACCAAAGCAATACTTGGTGGGGCTAACAGGTCTGAGGACCACGCAGAGCCAGGGGCTGCAAAGTCAAGGTTGAAGCACTTGTCACTCAGTTCAGCAAAGACAGCTATGCTCCTGCTGCCTGCTGGCCATTGGAGAGGTCACCTCACTCTCACGCTCATCCTCTCACACCCACAGCCCACATGGCACCAATGCCAGGGCTCTGCCCTCCATGTACTGTACGCTCAGAATCCAGCCTCCTTTCCATACGGCTGCCACCAGCCTCCCCCAACTGGGCACCTGGCCTCCACCCTACAACTGCTCTTTAGAACTGGGTGTCAGCAATGAGATGCCCATTGCTCAAAACCACAAGGGCTCCCACACGAGACCTACAACCCAAATCTCAGTGGCCCACGGGAAGGCCCTACAGGGCAGAGGTCACCCAGCACACTCTGTGCCCTCTCCTCTGGCTCCCCTGCCTTCCTGCAGAGCCCCCATTCACCAGGTGCTCCCGGGTCGGGCCTGAGCCCCTCAAGGTGCACACACACCAACTCCTGCAAGCCTGTGCAGGGACTGCACTGTGTCGGAGGCCACCTCTGGCAGTTTAAAGATGGTCGACCTCTTCCTCATCCTCTATTTCCCTCTAGAGGACTTGTGACGTTCAGGTCACTTTGCCATCACCTGTTATTTGCCTGGTGCAGTGAAAGGTAAGTTCCAGAAGGAGCTGGTGTGTTTGCTATTCCCTCCAGATTTCTGAAACAGTTACTGGAAACCAGAAGCTGCTCACTGAGCATGTGTTGGATGTCTGTCAAAACAGGTAAGTGACTGAGGACTGTCCCTAGATAATTTTATGGACGAAAAATCTGTTCTCAGGCAGCACTCCCTGTCAGCTGTCAGGTCAGGGACAAAGGTGCTGCCTCACAGGGTGGGGGATCCCCTCCGAGGAAGTCAGAGGCTGCCTGCCGTCAGGGGGGCCATTGTGCCATTAGTGGGAAACACAGAGGCAGGGTGACCAGGTGGAGAGCCCACGAGGCGGTGTCCAGGGGTCCAAGCAACATCTCTGACATCTCCATGTTCGTTTATGGATCTGGAGCTCCATCTAATAGTTGGTTTTTAATTTTTATTTGTCGATTTATTATGAAAAACTCTAACACATAGAGGTAGAGAAAATGGGATAATGGACTAGCTTATAACCATCACCCAGCTTCAAAATTTGTCTTTTCATGCCAATCTGGTTTAGCTACATCACCTACACCCCCAACCTGGACTATTTTGAAGTAAATATCAGACTTCATGTATTTTCACCCATAAATGTTCAATAATAAATATTATGTTTTTAAATTATAACACTATTATCACACCAAACTATTTTCAATAATTTCTTAATAATAAATACTCAGTTATGTATTATATAAATTTTCCCTGTTGACTAATACATATTTCCTTTAAGTTGTAATCAGAATTAAAACAAGGATATCTCCTAAGGTTTGTTTTTTTTTAAACTAAAGTCTCTCTCTCTACTTCATTGCTCCCATTTTATTTGTCTAAGAAAGTAAGTATCTGATAGAATTTCACATATTCTAGATTTCACTGCTTGCACTGTACTGATGCACTATCTCCTATGTTTTCCATGAACTGATGATTGAATGTAGATTTTTTTATCAGATTCAAGTTCAAAGTTTTTAGCAAGAAAACAGCCAGTCATCCATATGTGTGGGTTCCACATCCACATCCATGGATTCAACCAACCATGGATAGAAAATATTTCTTAAAAATACATCTATCCTGAACATGCACTGACGTCTTTTTCCTTGTATATTCCCTAAAACAATAGAGTGTGGCAACTGTACAGTGCACACAGCCTCTGCACTGCACTGGTGTTATAAGTAATTAGAGCCATGGTTTAGTGTTCAGGTGTTATAAGTAATTGGAGTATTCATGGTTTAGAGTGTTCAGGAGGGTGTGCATAGGCCAGATGAAAATAATACACTATTTTCTAGCAGGGACTTGGGCATCTGTGGATTTTGGCCAATGTGGGAGGTCTTGGAACTGAGCCCCCATGGACACCCTGGGAGGCTTCTCTCTGTGCCCTCACAGGACCTGTGCTCTACTCACCCTCTGGTATCTCTTCCTCTTCTGAAGACATCAGTCTTATCAGAACAGAACCCACTCTATGACCTCATCCTCAAAGATGTCATGAAGGCATGTGCAACTATTTTTTGTCAATTACAAAAAATAAAATAAAAATTTAAAAACCTAAGGAGAACTAGATTTTAAAAGATAAATAAATTTTTAAAATAAGTGAATAAAAATAAAATAAAAAATTTAAATATCCAATCCAATAACAAAATTATAAAACAACACATAGGAATAACCAGAGCAAGAAATATATGTGCAATATAAGTAAGAAACACTTTGAAACTTTATTGAAAGAAAAATTATTATTCAAACAAATGGAGAAACAAAGTCAACTTCTCTGACGGGACATGTAAAGATTGTAAACATATCGGCACTCAACAAAATAACTAGAGTTAATATGATGTCAATCAAAATAAACAATACCATGTTCACTGATTTCCATAACAGGACAAAATTATCCTGTAGAAATATATGGAAGGTTAATTTTCTGGAGGATAAGTTACATGGAGGAGTTAGCCTATATGTAGCAATATTAAAACAAACAATAAGCTCAAATAACATAATGTACATATTCTAGTGATGAGTAGAGTGATTAACACAGCAGAGTATATGTGTGTATAATATAATCAAGACAATGCCAAACTGGATTAGAATGGTCCTGAGACAACTGACAACTCAAAACTAGTGTTATGTTAAATGACAAGTTAAACAA
Organism: Galago senegalensis; assembly: GCA_963575145.1. Classification (NCBI taxonomy): domain Eukaryota; kingdom Metazoa; phylum Chordata; class Mammalia; order Primates; family Galagidae; genus Galago; species Galago senegalensis. The sequence goes on from CAUYTI010130557.1 coordinate 14,752, forward strand.
CCCCAATATGATTAATTAGTTAAATGTGAAATACCAAACTATAAACTAGGACCAAAAGAAAACTCCATCACCTCTTTGCTTTGGAAAAGATTATTTTATGGTTAAGTTTACAGGAAGAAACCACAAGGGAAAAGGCTGGTAGATTAAACTTGACCTTTTTTAAATTCTGTAAATAAAAATATGATAATAATGAATGGATTAAAAGGCAAACAAATGTGGTAGCTGATGCAGCTAACTGTGCCGCCCTGCCCGGGCTGCGGTCTGCCTGGGCAGCAGTCTGTGCAGGCTGGGCCAGACTGATTTAGGGTTGGGGAGAAGCAATACTCTTTTTTTGGCTTTTATTTTTTAAAGTCTAGTCTCTTAGTAAAATAAAAGGCTCATAAAACACACATAGCAACTGATTAAGAAGCTGTGATGAGCTTCCTCTGTAATCAACCTAGACAAAGGCTCCCTTCACTGCGGGGAGGAGCAGAATCGGAAATGAAGTGAGGGACCTTCTGGCACCACTGGATGGATTCCTGAGAAAGTGATGACTCAGGCAGAGTTGGTGGGGACACTGTCAGATGCCTCAGACTGGCTGAGGGTATCCAATTGCAAGGGGCAAATTATGCCCTTTAAATAGGTAGAGCCAAGGAAGGCAATAAGAACTGAAGTTAAAATAAACATGGCTGTGACCAGTCAGATGGCCTGACACCACTCCCTGTGGTGTGGAAAACTAATGGCTCCAGGGCCGTGAGGATGCCCCCAAAGCTGAGCAAAATTCACTTTGGCCCTAATAATCTGAACTGAAGTGAGATCCAGCAGTAGCCCTCCCTGGGTCACGCTGTGGCCAAGAGTTGTCAGACTGGATGAGCAAGGACCTGCTGGCACAGGCACCACCTCCACTATTATCTGCCCTAATACTGCCCAGGTCCCTGAGCACCACAGAACAGGGGCTATAGGAGAGATGCAAACCCAGTTAGGCTTTTGTCAACTAGTGGGGGGCTTTTGTCAACTAGCTGAAAGGAAGTGGAATCAGCATATAAAAGAGAGAGACAGAGAAAGAGGCAGAGCAGAGGGAGAGAGGACAGGAAGACTAGAAAACAAGATACATATAAGTTCACACATAGAACCCACACGTCCTTTCTCTAAAATTTGGAAAAAATATTTTCAACAATTTTGAAAGCCCAGTGTTTGCAGATTCTTAGAGTTCTCCCACTAATAGCAGCAAGGAGCTCAAGCTCTCTTTCCTATAGGGAAAGCTAACCAGCCCTTTATTCTGCCCTTCTTTCTGACGGCAGATAGGGACTGCCCTCAGGGGACCTGTCCACATCAGGGAATAATAACATCCAGCCTCAGAGTGTTACTTCACTTCACACTTCCTTTGTGTTACTCTCATTTCACACTCATTGTCCTATCATCATAGCCATTTCATCATCACAATTAATCATTGATGCCATACTTAAGTATAAACATTAAAATAGAAGGCTTCCTTTTAAAAGTTTCACCTGCCAGCTCTGTGGGCAGTTGCAGGCTATGCCCGGGCTGGAGCACACCCTGCTGCCCACCAGCACCACGCTCTCCCCCTGCCGCATGCTGCTCTTGTCCCAGGCTCAGTTTTAAGGGCACAAACAACACAGACGAATTACCCAAATCTTGGCAAACATCTAAGGCGAGGGACACATCTCTGCCAGCTCGAAACCGAGCCTCAAACAAGTGAAAGTGCTTACCAGCCTGAAGCTCTAAGAAGGGATAATCAATGAAAAAAAAAAAAATCAAAAGAAAATAATGGAGTCTCTTTCCTCTCACCTACCCACTCCCTAATTAGCAACCGGGTCCTTCAGAAACCTCAAACCAAACAACCTTGAAAGACACCAAGCAACAGTCTGAGCAGAAAGTCCATCTTGGTTTTGGAAGCCACGCACTGATGTGGAAATCATCAGCAGGTATTTATCAGAAGAAAGGAAAGAATAAGCCAAAAATGTTTCCAAAATGGTGTGACCTAGTATTTTCAAAGAGCTAATAAATTGCTGCCAAAGACCATGGACCTGATCAGAGTTCCTAGGGTAAAGGGGCTCCAGGGAGAAAAAAGTAACCAACATGAGGCTGAGAATTAAATTCCATCAGAATTATCAGTAAAGTAAATAAAGATAACTATTAAACTCCACCACTAATAAACAGCAGAACAGGGATTAGAATCCTGTTTCTTTCATTTCCTAAGCTGGTGCACTTAACACTTTTAGTGATTTTTTTTTTTTTTTTTTAGACAGAGCTTCAAGCTGTCCCCCTGGGTAGAGTGCCATGGCATCACAGCTAACAGCAACCTCTAAAACCTGGGCACAATTTAGTCTCCTACCTCTGCCTCCCAAGTAGCTGGGGCCACTGGTGCCCACCACAACATCCAGCTATTTTTTGGGTGCAGCCGTCATTGTTGTTTGACAGGCCCGGGCTGGATTCGAATCCACCACCTTAGGTGTATGTGGCTAGTGCCTTAGCCACTTGAGCCACAGGTGCCCAGCCACACTTTAATTGCATGTGTCCACTTTCCCGGGCCATGGGGTGTCCAGATATTTAGTTAATCTCTATTCATTCCACATGTGTCTGGGAGAGTGTGGGTGAGATCTGCATTAGAACTGAATAACATGGCTGTGGGTAGGCCTCAGCCAGTCTCTGGAAGGCCTTTTTGGAATGCACAGGCTGAATGGGAGAGAATTCCTGCTTCTGCCCACCTTTGAGCTGGACATGGTCTGCACTTAACCTTCAGGCCTGAAGCTGGATTGCACCTCTCACTAGTAGCTTTCCTGGTTCTCAGACTGGAACTTCTTCCACCAGCTATCCTGGGTCTCCATTTTGCCAATTACAGATCATGAGACTTCTTGATCTCCATAATCATGTGAGCTTATTCCTTATAATAAGTAAATAAATATCCTGTTGGTTCTGTTTCTCTAAAGAGCCTTGACTAATACATCACTACTCTACATAAAATTCTTAACTTAAAATAGCAATGCTGTTTTGGGGAGCAATTTGTTTAGATGATTCTGAAGCTTATCTTGAAGCAAAAATAGAAAGGTTAGATAAGAGGGGGGCTCTGTATTAGTTATCTTTTGCTACATAAGAATTAACCCAATATTAGACACTTGAGACAGTAAACATCATCTCATAATTAATTTGGTTCAGGAATTTGGGAGTGGCTTAGCTTGGTTTTAAGTTAAGGCCATACATGAGGTTACAAAAAAGAAGTTGACCAGGACTAACAGGTTATTTAGGAATGATGAGTGTTTTATTGATGTCCTAAAACTGGGTTGTGAGGTTGGTTAAAATTGACTAAAAACCATTGAACCTGAATGTTTGTGCTCTCCCCAGATTACTATGTTGAGCTATAATCCCTAATGCAATAGTAGCCCTAATTAATGTCATCATGAAAGAAGCCCAAGGGAGCTGGTCTCCCTGCCCACCCTGTGAGGATGCACCAAAGGAGCCACACACAAGATGGAGAGGGAGCCCTTGCCAGATGCACAGCATGCTGTGAGAGTGAGTCTCTGCTCTCTATAGCCCCCATAATTTGTGGTGTTTTTGTTGCTGCAGCCCAAATTGACAGACATAAGTGGTCTACTTAGAATGAGAGCACACTATGACAATTTTTGTACATAAATTATACCTTGGTAAAGCTGTTTTATAAAAAGAAAAGCTAAAGGTTGTTTCCTTAATTCTTTTTTTTTTGTAGAGACAGAGTTTTACTTTATCGCCCTCGGTAGAGTGCCTTGGCATCACACAGCTCACAGCAACCTCCCACTTCTGGGCTTAGGCAATTGGCTTGCCTTAGCCTCCTGAGTAGCTGGGACTACAGGTGCACACCACAACGCCCAGCTATTTTTGTTGCAGTTTGGCCAGAGCTGGGTGTGAACCCGCTACCCTCAGTATATGGGGCCAACGCCCTGCCCACTGAGCCACAGACGCCACCCAAAAGTTATTTCCTTAAAAAATTAAAGCAATAAACTTTACTAAATCAGATACAAGAAAAGGAGGAAACACAAATTATCAGTATCAGGACTGAAAAAAAAATCACTATATATCCCACAGATACTAAAAGGTAACAAGAGTACAAACAACTTTACAGCCCTAAATATGACAAATTAGATAAATTCTTTTTAAAAATTACTTACCAAAAATAACACAAGGAGAAGAAAAAGATCTTAGATACTTTATGAAGTTATGAGGTCAAAATAGCCTCAATATCAAAACTTCACAAATAGGGTGGCACCTGTGGCTCAAAGGAGTAGGGCGCCAGCCCCATATACCGGAGGTGGTGGGTTCAAACCCAGCCCCAGCCAAAAAAAATAATAATAAATTCACAAGCATACATGCAAAACTCTTAAATAAAAATTAGTAGGTGGGACTCATTGGCTCATGCCTATAATTTTAGAACTCTGGGAGGCAAAGGCAGGTGGATTACTTGAGCTCATGAGTTGGCGACCAGCTTGAGTAAAAAACAGCAAGACCCTATCTCTACCAAAAATAGAAAAACTGAGGCAAGGATCACTTGAGCCCAAGAGTTGAGGTTTCTGTGAACTATGACACTATAGCACTCTACCCAGGGTGACAGCTTGAGACTCTGTCTCAAATAAATAAATAAACATTAGTGAATATAACAATATAAAAAACAATATGTTATTACCAAATAAATTTGTTCTAGGAACTTAAGGATAACTAAATATTTGAAAGATAGTCATTACATTTCACAACATGTGGTGATTTTAAAATACTTCCCCCTTAATTCCTTCAAAGTTTAATATCTCTACCCCAAATGCTTAGAACCAGAAATGTTTCAGATTTCAGGTTTTTTCCAATTTTGCAATATTTGTGTTACAGTTGAGCATCCCAAACCTGAAATTTGAAATGTTCCAGTGAGCTTTTCTCCTTTGAAAGTCTGTTGGCTCTCAAACATTTTGGATTTTGGAGCATTTCAAATTTTGAATCCTCAGATTTAGGGTGCCCATCCCGCAGCAGGGTATAATTCTTCTCCTCCTGAGTGGGAGTTGGACTTAATGATCCTTTTAACTTATAGAATCAAGCACAGTGATGGTATCTACCTCTGAAGACTAAGACACTGCAGTTCTTTCCTCCTCACCTTTCTCTTATCACAGTCAGCCCTTAAGATCTGTAGGTTCCACTGCCATAGATTCAGCCAATCACCCATTGAAAATATTTAAAACAATAGAAAATAATACAATAATAAAAATAATACAAATTTTAAAAAACAATACAACTATTTGAAGATCATATGAAGATTTAATATTTGTTGGCTTTAAATGAGTTGGGTTGCTGAATCCTCCTCTGGGGGCACGGGCCATTCACTGCTTCAGTCTCCCTAGTTGCTGGCCTCACAGTGACCTGGGAGGCCATGCTCTGTGTCTGAAGCACGGCCAAAGCACATACTCATGTCAGTTTTTGCCTTTAACAAAATGAGAACTGAAGTAGTCACTATTTCTGGCGTTTTTACTGTAGTGAGGTAGATGTAGCATAATATTTGCCCTTTCAGTTATTTTCAGGTATTCCGTGCAGTGGTGTGAATTTATTTTTTTAATTTTAATCACAAGCATTTATTGATGAATTGATGATATAATTTTAATGGAACAATAAGACACAACTGTGGATTAAAACAGTTTGCTGAACAGTCAAAAGAGGAGAACGCCACAATCTTAGAAACATTAAGGATATATGTCAAGGAGCCTCTGAGGCACCTCCCTTACAGATCAGCATCAGATGATTCTTCCCTTTCAGACAGTTCCTGTGTTACACCACTTGATCACAAAGTCAGACTGATGTTTTATAAAGAATTCCTCATTCATTTATATTTGAACCATCCAGCCGGGCCACTGCCCTATTCCCTATCATTCTCCATCCTTTTGCAGTGGTAATTTTTCACAATCCTCTTCCTAAAGAACTGTGTGCACATCTTAGCCTTTGAAAGCAAGGAAACAAGCAAGCAAGCAACAAGTAAGAGAAAGTCAGTCAAGGGCAGACCCATGGATGAATGGGCTCACACAGACACACAGCTTGATCCATTGAGCTTAAACTAAGCTGACTGGCAGAGAAGTTGCTGTGGCTTTCTCAAAGACCTGTAATGCCACCTTAGGTTGAGCCACCAGCAGAAGACTCCTTGTTTCCAAGGGATTAGCAGTGGTCTACTAGAACTAGGGAACTAATTTAACCAGGCAGCTAATAAAATACAGTCAATGCTTTGGACCTACATTAGGGGTTGACTATGGCTTCCAGCATTAATATTTTGTCAAGTATAAAATTCAAAAAGAATTTTGTGTAAAACTTCAAGACACTAAGGGCAATCTTTAAATCTTTTAGACTAGGTTAAATTGGGCACTTCTGTAACAATAATCTCTCTACTTGGAAACATGAAGTAGAAAATATTCCAGTGCACACAACACTGAGGCCTGAACCACGCTGCACAGGTGTGGGTGCAGGCACTGGAGAGGGGGCACAGCCTCCTTGTTCAAGAAGCCATGAGCGGCTCAGCACCTGTGGCTCAAGCGGCTAAGGCACCAGCCACATACACCTAAGGTGGCAGGTTCGAATCCCCAGCCCCGGCCCACCAAACAACAATGATGGCTGCAACCAAAAAATGGCCGGGTGTTGTGGCGGGCGCCTGTGGTCCCAGCTACTTGGGAAGCTGAGGCAGGAGACTTGCTTGAGCCCAGGAGTTGGAGGTTGTTGTGAGCTGTGATGCCACAGCACTCTACCCAGTGGGACAGCTTGAGGCTCTGTCTCAAAAATAAATAAATAAATAAATAAAGCAATGTTTTGAGCATAATGTATCCTGAATATAACATAACCCCAAGCACACTGCATAGGTTCTCTGTCTAGCCAAAGTTTTTCTTTGTTTTTTGAGACAAAGTCTTATTTGGTCATCCTTGGTAAAGTACTGTGGAGTCATAGCTCATAGCAACCTCAAACTCTTGGGCTCAAGTGATCCTCTTGTCTCGGTCTCCCAAGTAGCTGGGATTATAGGCGCCCACTAAAACGCCTGTCTATTTTTTTTTCTTATTTACATTAGTGAAGTTCATTGAGATGTAAATTAAATGAGTTCACTGAATCATCCTCTATAAGCATTATGCCAAATCCAGATGATTTGGGTTTCTAATTTTTTTTATTATTAAATCATAAACACATAGATCATGTATATATTAATGCATTTATGGGGTACAATGTGCTGATTTCCTATAGAATTAGGAATGCTTACATCACACTGGTTCTGTCTATTTTTAAAGATGAGGTCTCGCTGTTGCTCAGGCTGGTCTTGAACTCCTGAGCTCAGGTAATCCATCCACCTCAGCCTCCCGGAGTGCTAAGATTACAGGCATGAGCCCCAAATTTGTTTTATTAACTGAAATTTATAAACTTTTGTATAATAGAAATAGTTTAACATCTACTAACAATGTTTAACTTAAAAATACATTTAAAATTATACATTGCATAAAGTAGAATAAGAACTAGTACTTTTGGCCTGGCACCTGGAGATCTGTGGTTAGGGTGCCGGCCACATGCATCAGGCCTGGTGGCTTCAAACCCGGCTGGGCCTGCTAAACAACAATGACAACTACAATAAAAAAAAATAGCTGGGTCTTGTGGTAAGTACTTGTGGTCCCAGCTACTTGGGAGGCTGAGGCAAGAGAATCATGAGAGCCCAAGAGTTTGAGGTTGCTGTGAGCTATGATACCATGGCAGTCTACCAAGGGCAACATGAGATTCTGTCTTGAACAAACAAACACAAAAAAAGAACTAGTACTTTTCTCTATCCACATTTCATAAAAGAATTTTATTTAACTTCATCACAAAATCTTTGGCCAGTGTCTTGCTCCCAAGTCACTTTGCAAATCATCTAGCAGAGTTGTCAAGAGAAGGGCACCTTCCCTGACACTGTGATGCTGAGGTCCAGGCCTGAGAATCCAAGGCTCTGCTGTGCTGCCAGCACTCGTCTGCATCACATCAGGATGGCTGGCCACTCCATGTGTCACATTGGTGGGTATTTTCTTTTTCTTTTTTTTTTTTTTTCTTTTGCAGTTTTTGGCCAGGGCTAGGTTTGAACCCACCACCTCCGGCATATGGGGCTGGCGCCCTACTCCTTTGAGCCACAAGTGCCACCCAACAGTGGGTATTTTCCATTCCCATTTAATGTATCACTATATATATATATTTTTTTTTTGCAGGGCGGGGTTTGAAACTGCCACCTCAGGTATATGAGTCCGGCATCCTACTCCTTGACCCACAGGCACCGCCACTTTTTTTTTTTGAGACAGAGTCCAACTTTGTCACCCTCGGTAGAGTGCCAAGGCATCATAGCTCACACCAACCTCAAACTCTTGGGTTTGAATAATCCGCTTGTCTCAACCTTCTGAGGAGCTGGGACTGCAGGTGTGCACTACCACAACCAGCTAGTTTTTCTATTTCTTTTTGTCCTTTTTTTTTTTTTTAAGTAGAGATGGGATCTTGCTCTTGCTCAGGCTGGTTTCAAACTCCTGAGCTCAAGTGATCCACCCAGCCTAGCAGAGTCCTAGGATTACAGGTGTGAGCCATTGCTCCCAGCCTAATGTACCACCTTTTAAAGCAATTTTTAAAGTGCTTGTTCATAACTTTTGCTAGCTCTTGAGGTAGTATGGTCATGTCCCTAGGAATAATTGCTAAATCTGTGTTCAGTTTCTTTGACATTAAGCCCATTAAGGGGGCTCGGCGCCTATAGCTCAACCGGCTAAGGCACCAGCCACATACACCTAAGGTGGCGGGTTCGAATCCCCAGCCCGGGCCACCAAACAACAATGACGGCTGCAACCAAAAAATAGCTGGGCGTTGTGGTGGGCACCTGTGGTCCTAGCTACTTGGGAGGCGGAGGCAGGAGACTCGCTTGAGCCCAGGAGTTGGAGGTTGCTGTGAGCTGTAATGCCACGGCACTCTACCCAGGGGGACAGCTTGAGGCTCTGTCTCAATAATAATAATAATAAT
>CAUYTI010130559.1:0-27562 GCA_963575145.1 Galago senegalensis
ACAGGCACCCGCCACAATGCCTGGCCATTTTTTGGTTGCAGCCATCATTGTTGTTTGGCGGGCCCGGGCTGGGGATTCGAACCCGCCACCTTAGGTGTATGTGGCTGGCGCCTTAGCTGCTTGAGCCACAGGCGCCGAGCCTAAAGCAAGAGATTTTAAGAAAAAAGTTAGATAATGAGGCTCTATTTCATTGGAATATATCCTATTAGAATTGGAATTTCAAAATATCAATTTTAATTAAGTCAGTGCCAACTCATAGTTTACCTGAAGAAAATGATTTTAATACTAGTCTCTTATCTTTGTGAAAGGGTATTTTTGCGGTACACTTTTTGTAAGTTATAAATATGCCAGCCAATTATATTTTTCTTTTTAGATGTCCCAATGTGGCCGTATTAAACCATGTCAACACAGGCCTTTCATCTGCTACTTCTAAAGCTTTTCTAGAGTCTTTAAAGTGGAGGTTCTTCTAAAAATATTCTAAGCCTGGGCTTATGGTCAAAGGAAAATCCTCTGCTTGGTGTACTGGCAAGAACAGAAAACAGAGTCATATATACTAAAGTGTGAGTCCTTGTACCTCCGTTGAAATAGCTATTCAGAGTGAAAATTACTTGAATTTTCTAAGTCCTCCTTTTCGTAAAATGGGATATTTTGTTTACCTATTTTGTTACCCTTCAGGGTGAGGATTAGAAGCAGTATGTATCAAGCAGCCAGCACAGTTTTGGGGAAGTAGGCATATGCAGTATCATAGCCCCCTCATTCTCATAGTGTTAAAAGCAATGTTCACATAAGGTCCCTTTGTGTGCCACTTACTCCTGAGGAAGGAAAGCGAATTTGGGAGGGGTATAATGGTATTTCCTTATCTCCCCAAATCACTCTTTTTCATCTTACCATGAGTCACATTCTTTCCTTTGTTACAAATCTGAGTAATTTGTTCCATCTTGGCAAAATTAATTTGTAGTGTCGATTTTTCCCCCCTCCTTAATAAGAAAACTAAAATTTTTTCTTCCAGTCTGTTAAAAAAATTATCCTTTTAAAGTATTTTAGAAACATATATTTATCTCTAGGGAAAGTTTGATTTTTGGAACAAATTTATGGAACATCTTGCATTATATAATTGCAAAAATTGGCTGAGATAGTTCATTGCGTATTTGTGTAACATTAACTCCTGACGGTACGTGTTAGGATTTGGATTATTAAGTGCATTAATAGGGCAGTAGATAGTTTACTCTTATGTTTGTGCTTTGAAAAGCCTTGGCACTCAGTATTTTGTTTAACCATTTAGGCTGAGGGAACAGAGTGGTATAGAAGACAGAACAATAGATCGTTGGTTCATAGTCTTGGTTTTCATGCTGACTCTGCTGTAATAGCAGCAAGAAGATATTGAAAGTAACATGAGATTCAACATCAGGTGATCTGGAAGTCCTCATTGCCATTTCTTTATAAATTGTGTGACCATGCACAAACCACAATGTCAGGGTTCTCTGCTATGGACACCTAGCCCTTCATATTGTTACAATCTTGCACACTTAATTTGCTACTTTGTTGGGAATTTTAAAATAATATACCCAAAACGTTCATTGAGTTTACTGTGTGATGTTGAACTGAAAATCCCATTTTCTAATATCTGCAGTGTAGCTGAACCATATGGTACCTATGACCCCATGTGCTTCTTATGAAAGATACTGAATTCATATTTTCAAAGTAATGGGGAAGTTGATGTGTAGCTGCGTTTTTGCGGGGTGGGGGAGAACAATGCCTGAGAGAATCTCTTCTTTGTTGTCATCTTCTAGTCAAGAGGTCTAACATTATTTTGCCCCTAACAGTAGAGACACATTTACTAATTCACATTCTAGTTTTTGTATTTTTGTAATCAAGGTGCAAAGAAAACAAGAAATGTTTTCTAATCTTTTCACCTTTCAGGTCGAATTTCAGTGGCCTTTTGTTGTCACATTTGATGACAACAATAACAAAACAGTGAAACATTCAGAATTTACAATACCTAAAGAGTTTTTTTTTGTTGTTGTGTGTTTATTGTGAGACAGAATCTCAAGCTGTCACCCTGGGTAGAGTGTCGTGGTATCATAGCTCACAGCAACCTCAAACTCTTGGGCTAAAGGGATTCTCTTGCCTCAGCCTCCCAAGTAGCTGGGATTATAGGCGCCGGCCACAACACTCGGCTAATTTTTTTGTTGTTGTTGTTGCAGTTGTCCTGTTGTTTAGCTGGCCTGAGCTGGGTTTGAACCCACCATCCTTGGCACATGTGGCTAGCGCTGTAACCACTGTGCTACAGGTGCTAAGCCATTAGAGTAGTTTTTAAAAGAAGGCTCTATTTATAAATGCAGCAGAGTAAGTAGGGGACCCCTTTCACTTCTGGGTATTTCCATAGAACTTGTGAATTGCTTACATTTCTAGATCATGGATAATTTGTCATTCTGACTTTTGGGTTTTTCTTTTGTTTGTTTTTTGGGTTTTTTTTTTTTTGGCTGGGGCTGGGTTTGAACCCGCCACCTCTGGCATATGGGGCCAGCGCCCTCCTCCTTTGAGCCACAGGCACTGCCCTCATTCTGACTTTTTATTATAGCAAACAGCTCATAAAATTTACCATTATAACCATTATTTTTATTAAGTCAAATACACATAGATTCATGCGTATGTGGGGTACAATGTGCTGGGGGTTTTTACACAATCTGATGGGGTTACATTAAACCAATCAGCATAGCTTTCACCTCATTTACTTGATTATTGTGCCAAAACATCTATGTTCTATGCTTCACAGATTTGACTTGTACCCTTGTCATATGCTCCATAGGTGTGGTCCCGCCTTTTACCCTCTCTCTGTTGAACTTCTCCCCTACCCCCAGTATAACCATTATAAAACACACAATTCGCTGCCATTGATTATATTCGCAGTGTTGTGTAACCATCACCACTATCTAGTTTGAGAACTTTCACATTCAAACAGAAGCCCTAGAATATTAAGCAGTCACTCTCTAGTCGCCGCCAGTCTCCTCCCTAACCCCCACTCTGGCAGTCACTAATCTGCTTCCTCCGGAGAGTATGGATTTGTCTATTCAGATATTTCATGTGCATGGAATTATACAATATTATACTTTTGTGTCCGACTTTTTTCATTGACTTGTGCTCAGTGTTCTTCCGTGTTGTCACATGTATCAGTACTGTATTCCTTTTTTAAGGTGAGTAACATCCCATCGTATGGGTATTCTGCATGTTGTCCATCATTCATCTGCTGGTAGATATTTGAGTTGCTTCTCTCTTCCATCGTTTGATTATTGTGGCCTGAACTACAATGAGCATTCGTGTATGATTTTTGTTCAGATATCTACTTCCAGTTCTCCTATGTGTAAGAGTAGAATGGATGATCATGTAGAACTTCCATGTTTAACTTCCCCTTTTTTTTTTGAGACAGAGTGTCACTATGTTGCCCTGAGTAGAGTGCCATGGCATCATAGCTCACAGCAACCTCCAACTCCTGGGCTTAAGCTATTCTCTTGCCTCAGCCTCCTAAGTAGCTGGGACTACAGGAACCCACCACAACATCTGGCTATTTTTCTGTTGCAATTGTCACTGTTGCTTAGCTGGCCTGGGCTGGGTTTGAACCCACCACCCTCCATGTATGTGGCTGGTGCCTTAACCACTGTGCTGTGGGTACCGAGCCTCCGTTTAACTTCCTGAGGTAGTGCCGAGCAGTATTCTTCTGATAAATTTTTGTAATTTGATTTCTTTTATACTAAACATTTCAACATTCTGTTATTTATCCAGTCACATGACATATTAGTCTTTTGGAGTAATTTTTCAGGTAAAATGTAATAAAAATTAGTATATATTCCCGATGGAGGTATAGAGATACCAAGAAGGGGTGTGTGGAGAAAGGTGGTGGTAGTGACACCGACCTGCTACAAATTGAGAGGGAAGCCTCCTGTGGGCTGTTAGTGATGATCAGTAGGCACATTCCAGAGCATCAGAGGAAAGAAAAAGCATGTCATGTTCTTAATGAGGACTTTGTACTTGTAGACTTAGAATAGTGGCCGAACTGAGAAGACTTTGTAAGTCCTATTGAACCCCTTGCATGTAACATTGACTCTTCCAGAATAGGGCATGGAATGGGACAACAGTCCAGAGAAGAGAAATTTACACCAGGCCAGAGAATAGATAGTGTTCTTAGCCACCTCTGCCTTAAGGTTTCTTCCAGAAGTTTTTTAGAGGCCTAAAATACGTATCAGATGCCTTCTGTATTGCCAACATTGGTTAACTTAGCTGTGGATCAAACAGGTTATAATTGTCATTGCTTTTCTTTTTTTAATAATTCTTATTTCCTAAGTTGAGTCATTCTCAGTTTGATTCCTTTTTCTTATTTGGAGTGAGAGGATGCCTCTGAGGAACATTACAGAAGGTTTCTGAACCTGGTGGGCTGTGATTAACAATGGCAGCGGCTATTTTTGTCCACTTTTCTTGGGCAAAACCAAGTGAGCTGAATCACTCCTTTCCTTTAAGAACTACTGGATATTTGATTCTGAACAGGGAGGTTGACATCAAAATAAACAAGTATTTACTGCCTTGCTCTGTGATAGACATTGTAGGAAAGAGATAAGTGTTGGCAAGTCATTTGTTTATGGATCACACGACCTTTAGGCACTACAGGAAAATCCCCAAGGTAGCAGGTTCCTAAATCTCTTCTGGGCGGGGTAGGCTTTTTGTTTTACTTTCTCTTTTGGTGGAACCCAACCTTATTAAAATATGCAATTAACTGGAAAATATGGAAATTGTTGTGAAGTCTCTGCTAGTCCACACTGATAGTACCCCACAGGCTGGCTTTCAGGTCATGATGTGTGTTGCAGTATTGAGGATTTAGAATTACCTGTCTAAAAGAGTCATCCAAGGTCTGTTTTGTGGTCTTCATACTCATTACAATGTAGGCTGCATGTGTGAATGCTTTTTGCTGTACTTTTTTTATAACTAGAAAATTTATCATTTTAATGTTTATAGGATATATTCCAATTAAATATGGCCTCCTTATCTAAATGTTTTCTGAAAACTTCTTGCTTTAAATTTATTAGTAACTAGAAGTCTTTCTTTTTTTTTTTTTTTTACCATGTTTTGCTTTCTTTCCTGTCCACTTCTGTAAGAATTTTGTACTCAAGTTCCATTTTAAAGCAAAAGCAATATAAAACTGAAAAGTTGGGAATCTTCTTGGTGAGAGGATGAATGTGGAAGGTATTTCATGTTTTTATTTCATGAAATACCTCAATCTAAGAAATAGAAATAAATTTTTCCCTAAATCTCTTTCAGGGTCTTATATGACAGAAGTATATTGCCAAGTATTGATATGTTATCATACCATATATCTTCTATAAAGTATATGGTAATTATCAAAACTGTGTGTGGTTATCAGGATAATATAACTGAGATGAATGGTAAAGTATGATAGATTTTATCAGGAAAATAAATCTGCCCATTGATGTAGAGAAAATCCTCATGGGACTGTGTCATGACTCATATCATTGAAGTGTATTGGATGAAGTTTGGATTTTTAGACCAAGTTCATGGTGGGTTTTGGCTCACCATCTTCTTTAGACTTTACTCCCTTTAACTTTGTGCTATGAAACCACATGCCATTGCAATTTCTGGCTTCATGGTCTTAAAATTGGTCAGCAGTAAGTAGATATTCTTTGTAAAATGATGCTACAGCCAAGAAAGGCTTAAGATTGAGCATCGAGGGCTCTTTCCTTGAGCTACACATTGGTTTGGAGCCCAGCCGGATCACCCATTAGAAAAATGCTCTAATAAACAGTCCATATATGTGCTCCTCAAGGCACATGAGATTAGAAAAATGCTCTAATAAACAGTCCATACATGTGCTCCTCAAGGCACATGAGATTAGAAAAATGCTCTAATAAACAGTCCATACATGTGCTTCTCAAGGCACTGAATAGAAGATTCTGAGTGGTGGAAGGAACACAGGGGCTTTAGCTGGAAAAATCTGGATAACTCTTGAATTTTAAATGGACTCTGAACTTTTAGATTTCTGAATGAGTGTATGTGGAGCACTTGTTTATTAATAACATGTTGCAAATCAACTATTTCAAAAAAATGGAAGATAACTGAATCCTTTCTAAAACCAACCATGTCATTTTCTTCATTATCTCACTAGTGAGAAAAGTGTCCAAGATCATCTGGTGTGTATGTGGAAGACCCAGGATTCCAGATTATTGGAATTTAAAACCTAATTCCTTCTTTCTTGACCTTTAATATTTCCCTAAGTTGAGGAAGTTTGTCATCCTCTCACCCTTTAGATTTCTCTATATTAAGGGAGTTTGCCATGTAGGTAGTATAATTAAATCTCAGTCCTTATAACTTACCAGTTGGTATTACAACAAAGTAAAAGAAGCAGGTAAATTTGGCAAAATAATTCAATTCTTCACACTTCACTGCTAAACACAGCAGATTTCCAGGATTCTGCGGCAAACGAGATTCATAAAAACAGCTCAGATTTCACATATTGAAAGTTCATGACTGATACATGAATGGTGGCAGTAAGTAAATCTATTTTCATTAAAAATGCCCTACCAAATTCACAAGGTGTCCAAGATCCTTAGCTGTAGCATATGTTTTTGCTTTGTAATTATACATGAAACTTTAAAGCCAGTGATGTTTATATTTATTGTTGTAATCACAGCATTTTGTTGAAACCTAGCATATGTATATTTTAGTTGGTTGTGAAGTCTCAGGCACGGATATTTAAAAAGTGTTATGCATTCAATCTTATTAAATACTTACTAGAGCACACAAAAACTAGTGTGTAGTTCTGATCATGCAATGTATGAAGATTCCTATTTTAGTTGTAGATTAACAAGAAATGAATATGAACATCATAGTTTCTCAGTTCTAAGCAGCAGAGTATCTTGCACATTTTAATGTCTGTGAAATTGGAGTGCACCTTACAATTGATAAATTCTTACTTTTGCTATTGTCCAAGCAGCAGCCTTGTAGCTGTCATTGGTCTCATGTATACAAACTTGGTTGTTATTTCGGGCGGTATGACTGCAATGCCTCAAAATTTCAGTCAACAAACTATTTAAAGATCCTTTAAGAGAGGAACTTGTAGACAGCAGGTTGGAAGAAATTCCTGGAGATGATTGCAGAGCACTTTAAGAAATGCTGCATCATCTATCATCTTGATGGGGCAAGGATGGATCTGACATGGGACACGAGGCATTGATGACATGAAGTCAAGGTGTTGATGATGCGGAAGATGAAGAGTATCTTAACTAGTTCACTTCACTTATATTTTCCTATTTTACATTTATATAAAGGTCAAATGTGATAAAAGTATATAGATCAGTCTAATTTTTCAAAAAGATGAAATTTGAAAGTCCATGTGCTAATCAATTGTGTCATCATTTGACAGTTTTTTGTGCTACATGAAAAGTGGTATGTTTCATAATGGCATCTTCAATGTGGTCGAATAAGTAGTAAATAACATTTCAAATCACAGCTCGGAAATTTGTATTTTCAGGGCCAAAATTAGAAACATAACGGTATTAAACTTCTGCTGTATGCTATTATACTGTACCACTACATTAAAATTTTAAAACTTCCATGTTCTGGAAGATATTTTTCTTCAAGGTCAAACCAAGGTCAAAATAAATCTATGAACTCTATTTTTTTATTTTTTTAGTTCCTTTAGTTTAATTTTTAAATGGCATCCCAAGAATTAACAGTGCACATCTATTTAAACTTGTAAATAAGACCAGATCAAACATGGAGACATAACTGAATGGCCTTAAAATCATTTGGCTCTCACTCGAATCCCTTCTGTAAATTTGTTTTCATCCATAATAGCCTCTTTGTTTCAATCTGGTTCTTTTTTTCTTTTTTAAACATAACTGTTCTTTAGTCTGTTACTGAATGTATCGGCCATAGTCATTTTCAGTTTGTGCTGTATTAAATAATATCCTTGAATATGCAGTCTTTAAATTCGTGTCTTAAATGGTGTTGAAAAGGCAAACAAAGAAAAAATCCAAAGCAAACAATTTAATATGTAACTTACAGAAAGGAGAACCCGTATCATGGTATTGGTAAAATAATGCAGTTGAAGACATAGGAGATACTGAACTTACCAAGCCATCTTTTAAACTCTAGACATATTGAAGTGATATAACCTTTACTCCTGAAGAGGCATGGAATAGTATTTAGGACAATCTGGTTGATCTATTAAGGAGAAGTTACAAAAGGGCATAAAGTTCACCATATGAGTAAAAAAAAACAAGAGAAACCTTGTCAGTTTATGAAAATGCCATAGATTTATAGAATAGAATTCCCTTCACGATAGCAATGACTTCTCCAGAGACATTAACGACGCTATATGGCAGGCTGGGTTCATGATTTTCTGCTGAATTTAGAAGACGGATACATAATTGTGGAGTGAAATATATCATTCATATTTAACTTTTTATATCCTTCTGTCTTTCAGTCTATATTTGGTTTTAGGTTTGTCTTTCAGAAAAATATCAGAAACTATGAAAAGGCAGAAAAGAGAAAGCATTCTGTGTAAACATTCTAAAGTCTAAAGTTTTAGTCTTCTTCTATTTAAGACGTTCTGAGAGTGTACATATATATTCACCTTCATTTTGATAAAAATGATACCTGAAATTTTTCAAAATAAATTTACTCCAGATTTTAGAGGAATCACACACAGTAAATGCCTCTTATTCTGTTACTTATACAGAAGGAATTTATTAATGATACAATGAAAAGCTGCGTATGTCTCTTTAATCAAGCCTTGTATTTGTAAGATACATGATTTTTTTTTTTTTTTTTTTTTTTGAGATAGTCTCACTCGTTTCCACCAGGCTAGAGTGCAGCGGTGTTAGCCTAGCTCACAGCAACTTCAAACTCTGGGGTTCAAGTGACCCTTCTGCCTCAGCCTCCCAAAGTAGCCGGGACTACCAGCATCCACCAGGAAGCTCAGTTAATTTTTTTTCTATTTTTAGTAGCAACAGAGTCTTGCTCGCGCTCAGATTGGTTTTGAACTCCTGAGCTCAAGCAATCCTCCTGCTCAGCCTCCAAGAGTGATAGGATTACAGGAATGAGCCACCACGCCTGGCCTAATGGATATTTTTATAATGCAAAATAGTATTGTATTTTGCCACGTATAATGCGTTTTCATGTATAACGCACATCCATGTTTTGGCCCAAACTTACAGGAAAAAAAATCTTGTTTTAATTCACATTATTTTGTTTATATTTATAGTACTTGTTTTTTCTATTATAAAGAAATTAGCATTTCTTTTTTTTTTTTTTAACATATTCTGGTACAAGAAATTTTATGGAACAAATAATTACAAAACACAAGAATAGTATGTACGAGGTACAAGAAACTTTATGTACCAGTAACAAATTACGATATTTAGGCATCATAGAAGGCCAAGAGCCCTTCGTCACTGCCAATATCAGAAGGGTTGTCTGCTTCGATTTCTGTATTTCCTGTGTCTTCTGAAGAGTCACTGTCCTCACTCCAGTAAATTTCATCGTCCTTAGTTTCATCCCTAGCACTGCTGATGCGGCATTTGTTCAACAATTTCACAACCACTTCCTTCTGTTCTGTGATTTTAGGATCCAACCCAAACCTGGGTGATCGATACCTTCTTGATTCTCCCTGTAGGTGTCAAATCATTACCAGCTGACTGCATCCACCAGGTCCTCTCTTTCTTCGCTAGTGCCTTAAAGGGCATGCAGTTAGCCCACCAGGTATTACAGCACACTGAGTTTTCAAGTCTGCAGGGATTACCACATTCCAGGGTATTATTTTGCATATAGATATGATGATCGCTTTCTTGAGTTAATGCAGAAACATAAATAATTCAAAACATTTATATGGATACAGAATTAGTACTCCCCATATATAACGTGCAACCTTGTTTTTACCTCAAATTTAGGTAAAAAATTGTGCATTATAAACAGAAAAATTGGTATACTTACTTAAAGCATGACTGTATAAATATACAAATATGACATTTTGACAATCTTATAATTAACAGAAATGGTGTGATTCACACAGGATTTTACTGTCGTGATTTTTAGTTTTGATAATTTTCTTTTTCATGTAATATGCCAAATTACTGAACAGTTCTATGCTTTCAATTTGAATGATTCCAGTTCACTTCAGTAAAAACTAAGCTGCTTCATGAAAGCATAGTAAGTGCTCTTATTTCCTGGAAGGTATTCCACGCCCTCTCCTGCTGTCCTTGTTAACAAGCTCCTTGGAAGTATCTGTGCAGACAAGCCAGAGTAATATGCCACCTAGTGACCCCATAAAGAATTCACAATTTTCAATCAACAGTCCAGCACGTATTGAAGCCATTTCATAGGATAGGTCATTATCAGAATGCTTTCATACAACATCTGTGTGTGTGGGTTTAGATCTTCATTCTTATTTATATTTCCAGATGGAAATTAAGAATGTTTGCATTTGATGTAAACAAAATTCAACAGATTATGTCTGTTTTTCCTGAATTAATAAGAAATGTGATAGGCCTCGGTAGAATCTAAGTCAGCAGCTCTCAACCTGTGGGTCACAACCCACAGGAACTGTATTAAAGGGTTGCAACATTAGGAAGGTTGAGATATAAGTTAAATGGCCAAACTACCTAGAATTCGAGGCAGATTAATCTGTTTGGTTTCTGGAATATAGCAAGGGCTTCGGTAAGTTTAAAATGTGTTAATTATCTACCTTAAGGCTTTTCCCCAATGTAGAACATACACAGCACATACAGTAGTTGTAAAAATAAAGTTTTGTTCTTCTAGTATTTACTCTCTTAAAGAACAAGAATAAAATATTAAACCACAGCGATTAATAGTAAGAACATCATACAACATTTATCTCTGTTGTAAATGGATTGAAGTATAAATAAGCTAAACATTAATCATTCATGTTTTAAACTATAGCCTTTTGAAGCCTATTTCAATGTTATTAATTATTTTAGGCCCACAGTGTATAACATGTTATGGAAAACCACATTGCTTTGTGTATACACTAGTCTACATGTTGAGGGCAGTACATGAACTAGGCCCATCTTTCACACGTACATGTGGCAATGTGTGATTGATTAGCTTGGTTTCCTGAAGAATTCTATCATTCAGAAGGACTGGTACCAGAGGCATGGTTTCTTATTAAACCTCCTTGAAAACTGGAGATGCCAATGACATTTCTTTTTTGAGACAGAGCCTCAAGCTGTTGCCCTGGGTAGAGTGCTGTGGCCTCAGAGCTCACAGCAACCTCCAACTCCTGGGCTCAAGCGAGTCTCCTGCCTCAGCCTCCCAAGTAGCTGGGACCACAGGTGCCCACCACAACACCTGGCTATTTTTTGGTTGCAGCCATCGTTGTTTGGTGGGCCCCGGCTGGATTTGAACCCGCCACCTTAGGTTTATGTAGCTGGCGCCTTAGCCACTTGAGCCACAGGCACCGAGCCACCAATGACATTTCTGGTGGGGAATTTGACAGTTGTACACTTCTGTTATGTGTATGATTTGGGTTTTGGTATGAAATCGTGGATGAAGTAAGCAGAATTGATAAATTGTGATCATCAAAAGCCCAGAACTCTTTTAGCTTCAGTTTTCCTATCCATGAAAACAAGGATGATACGATGTCTACTTTATGAATTGCTGTAAGAAATAAGATTGTGAATGTGAAACCATTCTATCATTTTTAACCATAGAACAATATTATTGATGTAATTATCATAATCTTATACTGTAGAATTTTAAGAATTAGCTATATATGAGAAATGGAAAGGCAAAGTATATTTCAATCAATGGGCACTAGTAGAATATAATTAACCATTTAAGTATGTAAGTAAAGGACATTAATAAATCAAGGCCTGGCTCTTATTTTGAACCATCAAAGTTAAAGTTATTTGGAAAATAGGTCAAAGCCAAGGTAAGACTTGGTTCTGAGACTCATTGCTTATTAAAACAGGCTGCTTGATATTTTATAAGACTTTGTATTATTATCGGTATTCTTGAATGTTTTCAGTGCTTTCTTTGAGTTTTCCTTCTTCAGAGAATGTAAAGAGAACCTGTCCTCAGAGCAAATGTGTTCATTATGTCATTTCACACTTTCCGTGGGTTCCACTGGCTGTGCCCTGTAATTCTAGCTAAGAATTTCCACTAAAAGGAAATTGGTATGCTTAAGAAATTAAATAAAACTTAGGGCTGTGTGATCAAGATGGCTCCGCCCTTCCATATTGACTGTGGTTCCTAAAACAAGATTTTATAATATTTTTTAAAGTTTGCATAAAGTTTGATAAGATAAGAGCTTGTCTTTTGTTCTCTACTCTTCATAAACACGTTAACTTCCTTAACAAGGAAAATCACCCTCTTTTTTCTTCCTCCTTCTCCCTCTTCCTTTCCCTCTCTCTCTTCCTCTTGCTACACACACACACACACACACACACACACACACACACACACACACAGTCCTTCTGGTTAACTATAAAAGTCCCTCACTCAGGAACCTAACAAGATGGCAGAGAACAGGAGGAAGCACAAATAATAGTGAAAAATATGGCTGGTTTCAAGTCCAGCAACAAGTTTAGTTGGCCTTGTTGTGACTCAGTTTTACCTTCTGTAAAATGGAGTTACTATTATTTGCCTTACAGGGTTGCTGTGAGGACTTCTTAAGTTAAAAAGTCACTTTGCACTGGGAACCACTGCCACATAAAGTAGCCTAATTCTGTCCTCTTTCTTGACTTCTTTTTTCTTGTGGTTGCTTTTTTGTAATTACTGTTTTTTTTCCTCTGTGTGTGTGTGTGTGTCTTCCATCTCTTGAATTGCAGAATTAAGCTCAGTTGCTTGTTTTTCTTGTTTTTCTTTTTTTTTTGCTTTTGTTTTTTTGATATATAGTCTCACTCTGTCACCCTCGATAGACTGCCATGGTGTCACAGCTCATAGCAACCTCAAACTCTTGGGCTCAAGCTCTATCCCCTTGCCTCAGACTCCCAAGTAGCCTGGACTACAGGCGCCTGTCACTACACCCGGCAATTTTTTTTTTTTAGAGATAAGGTCTCACCCTGGCTCAGGCTAGTCTTGAATCTGTGAGTTCAGGGAATCCACCCACCTTGGTCTCCCAAGTTCTGGGATTACAGGTGTGAGCCACTGCACCTCAGTTGCTTGTTGTTGGAGGGGTCATGTGTCTGAAGGACATGAGGACAGTGCAGGAATACACAGGGCAGGTGAACAGAAGGAAATGCACGCTAGGCATTGCTTACTTAAAACAGTACTGAATATACTGGAACATGAAAATTTGCCCTGGAGTTGGACAGAGCTCCTTGTATTTGTCTTAAATTTTTAAATGGGCATTAATTTTCTGTGGATCCTCTTCTTTCGGGGATAAGCTCTAAACTAGAAAAATACAGCTGGTTTCAGAAGGCTAGAAACGGAATAAAGAATTTCAATAATATTGCATGGCAACTATAATTGTGAATGCGGAAATAATCTGTAGTTATGGAAAGACTATCCAGACATCAGTTAGGTAGAATAGCTGTTATATCTTTTGCCTTCTGCAGAGAAGCTTTGCTTTCAGGAAGACATTGGTCTCCAGAGCCTATAATCTCTCAGTCCCTGTGGGCTGAGGCCTCATTCTGAAAACTCATTATAGCATCATCTTATTTTGTAAGTGGATAAAGGCACAGACTTAGGATGATATAATTTTTTTTTTCCCAAGGAAGAAGTAAGATTCTCTTTATTCAAAGACATTGTGATCTTGTACATAGGATGATATAATTTTAATGATATAAACTGAGCTGATATTGCTATTGTGCAGTGTCCTTAATTTGAGGAAATCTGAATATCATATAATGAGTTCCTAATTTATAGAGCCCTTATATCTACCCGTGATCTTCTGACCTTGTGAATCAGATCTGGATACACAATATCCTTTCCTTTGGCTCCGTGAATGTTTTAGGCTAAATTTAATATTTCTCCCAGTCCCTTAAAAATCGTACCCATTCATGGAAATCACGAGAACAGCTATTGGTTTCCTCACATTTGCAGGCTCAATGGCTTCTTGAATCTTTATTTCAGGTTTCATAACCAGGGTCTATAACACTTGCTGGCACAAAACCGACCAGAAACTTAAGTAATGTAGAACTACTTTTTCTTCTTGACTCAGAACCATAGAACTCCAGTTCTAGAAGTATCTCCAGAAAACATTTACTTCAATAGGAGACACCATTCCTCTCCCCACGGACACATAGCTGGAAGATGAGATGAAATTTTTACCCCTGAGCAGATAATTTCTGATGTTGCAAGTTCTCTTGTCTCACTTTTCTGTTCTCTCCAACATTGGTGTTTTCCTTATATCCTTTACAGTAGAACCTCCATAGCTGGCCACCTCCCTCCATTGCCCACCTCCTTAAAGTTGACCTAGTTTTCATGGTATGTAGGCCCTGTTCCTAATTTTCGGTATGGTAGGCCTTGTTCCATATGTTGACCAGTTGGTTATAGTCTCTTGGGTGGTTAATTTGTTCTGCTGTAGTTTCCATATTGTTCTGAGTTCCTTCTGATATTGCTCATCGTGTCTTTCTAAAAACACACCTCACTTTCTTTTACATTCTTTTTTTGATCTCTTCCCACCCTAACATCGTCACTGTTCATCGTGATTCCAATTTCCTATTTTTTGGTGTAACATTAATACTTTTTTTTTTAAGTTTTGGTAAGTTAAGAGAAATTTCTGGGAAAGAATCAAGAAGGGACAATCTCAGCAAAGATGATATGGTACTTTGTTCCATTTTTAGAAATAATTGTCTATATCCTATAATGTTGAGTTCACTATCAAATCAGATAAGTACAAAGCTCCCACTAAATTCCTTGATTATTTTTAAATGGATTTGTGTTAAAATACTGTTTGCTGAGACAAAACAATATGGAAATTTATAAACATCAGTAATGAATATTTAGAGTTCTTCAATTGTCCTAGGTTAAGCAGTAGCATATATTAACACTAACTAAATGATCAAGGCAGCCTTATAAATGAGAAAATGTGGTTTTTATATCTTTGGTATTTACACATGTTTTAGATTAAAATCTAAGTCTGTCATTTTAGAGTGAGTCGTCGGATAATATTTTCATATGTGTAACTGCCAGTTAGAGATAACTTGAATTTCAGTGCAAAGTCATTATCTTTTAAAGGAAGAATTTAACTTGCCAGAGTTGAAGATTATTAATGGTGATTAAATATGGGGAAAAAATGGAGAGCAATATTTCAGCTGAAGTCCTGCAGAAAGCAGAACTGTGGCGGGGTGGCAGAGGAGAATGATATTTTATACATAGAAGATTTAGCCGTCATCGTTCCATTGCTCTTCTTTACCTTTCAGCAGTTGTCATGCCATCCTAATTTTAAATTCTTGTGTAGCAGCATCAACATCAGTCTGTTGAGTTAAAGGGTACTGTCTCAAAACAGGTTAGAAATGTGACAAGACTAGTATAGTGTTCTTTCCTGCCGGGACACACTGAGTAGGCCCTTAGAATGAAGCATAGATAGATGAGTATGATGATATTATGCATATTGTGGATATTTAATAACCATATTACCTTCTCTGGATAGTGCCTCTTACTCAATACATCTTGCTTTCTGAAAATTCTGTGCATATAACTCACAGGTATCAGTGTCTGAGCCTCTTACATGTTTTGCACCATAGCAAGCCACTGAGAGAGGTCTAGACACAGCCCGCTCTCCCACATGATTCTCCCTTCCCTCAGGGAGTTTGCATTCTTATTGGAGAAGGAGGAGTCAAACCAATCACACACAAAGTAGCTTATTAAAAAAAAAAATGCTGTGTCCTGTAGAAGTGCAGAAGAGATGAGTTGAGTCTGGGGAAAGCACCAAGATAGAGCTGCTGTTTGAGCTGACCTTTGAAGGTTTTGACAGTTGTATTATAATTAAGTGCATGGAAGCAGGTGGGCCTGGTGAGAAAAAGAAATTTGTATCTCTGCAGTTAACAGGAAATTTTAGCTACAATTTTGCGAGATTTAAAAGAAAACATACATGTGACATGATATGAAAATTAAAAGGCCTAAATAGTGGGTGCACATCCAGTGAAAAGGAAATTCCTCTCCTAAGAGATAATCGCTGTAACAGTTCTCTGCCGGAGATAGTCTGTGAATACAAAAGAGTGTGTGTGTGTGTGTGTGTGTGTGTATATGTGTGTCTCTGCCTGTCTGTGTACACTTGTTCCTGGACCTGCCTTTCCCAGGCTGCGATGCCCTGTTCTTCACTACAGCTGGAGCCCCAGTATGCGGATACTGTACTCAGTGCACCTTCACCACTTGCCCGCGGATGGGCGTTTGGCTTGCTTCTAGTCAATCCTCACCCTTTACCAATACTGCTGCAGTAATGCCTTATACCTATGTCTTTCTGCACATGTGTCACTGTGGGACATATTTCTAGAAATGGAAATCTGAGGGCAAAAGATATATGTGCTGTGAATGTATGGATCTTGTCAAATTTCCCTCTGCACAGCGCCTTCCGTTTTATCCCCCGTTTCCTATCAACACTGTACGGGGATCCTGTTTCCTCACAGCCCTGCCATCGGTCAGCCTTTACAGGCTTCTTGATACTAGTTCATCTGAACGGAGAAAAAGGTATCTCACTGTAGTTAAAAGTTGCAATTCTTACTTTCATGAGCTTCTAAGTAAAATAAACAGCGCAGTCCCTCAAGAACTATTTAAAATAGGACATTTTACTAGAAGGATTACTTACTGGATACTTACTGTTTTCAGTGATCACTGGAAACCATGCAAAGGGCGAGCTGGCTCATGGGGGGATGCAGGGTGTAAATTGCATCTGTGTTCTCACCGTACTTTTTTCCAGCTTCTGCAGCTTTAAGCATCATTAAAATAAGTAAAAGGACATGGAACGTTTCAAACCTCATCCTAGGGCCCAGCGGGCTTTCAAATGCTTGAGGGAAGGGCCTAATGAACAAATGGGAACCTTAACCTTTAGAAAAGCAAGATTTCAAAGGCTGAAAAGGTAAATCTCGCATTCTGGCCGTGTTCTCTGGTTATCCTGACAGTGGGACCTCCATAGTGGACCACCGCCCTACACTGACCCCCCTCCTTAAGCTGCCCTAATTCTCATAGACCAAACAGGCACCACGTGTACATATCAGGACAGTGGACCTTGTTCCTTATGCTGGCCACCTCTGTATATTGACCAGTTTGTTACAGTCCCTTGAGTGGTCAACTTTAGAGATTCCGCTGTATTTAAATTCTCTCTAGCCAAAGACTAGTCAAGGGCAGAATAAAGGAAGATGCATTATATTTCCCTTGGTGTCGCAAAATCATCCATAATGTATTTACAGATAAAATGGATTTGGGTTTCTTTGTGTAGTTTTTCCCCTTTCTTTGTATCCACATCTGCTGTACGGCATTTTGTAAACTAATAAAACTGCAGGGTTTGTCTTTTTAGTAAAAGCACAAACAAAACAGAAAACCCAGCCCTGCTTCGAAAAGAGAAAACAGCCAATCCAAACATTCTTAGCATTTTTTTCATGTTGGGGACTGGGGAAATGTTATCCTTAAAGTAAGAGGATCAGGGTGGGACTCCGGGTAAATGTCTGCAGTTGTAACTGTAAAGCAGGAACTCAGAAACAATAAAAGAACTGGACAGTCGCCGGGGCAGGGTGGGAGGGGGAGAGCTCAGAATTTTTTGGAAGTGTGTCAAATGAGTCCGAAATTCACAGGAAGGGGAGAAAAGACATTTTTTAAAAAATTGCAGCTAAACAGTTGGTAATTGGTGTGTGGTGTTCACAAGTAAGGGGGGAAGTGAGAGGATGTTTCTTGGCTTGACTGTCCTGTTCCTAAATAAACTACAAACGTGTTTACAAATGAAGAGCGCACCAGTGTGGGGCCGCTCTGTCCCCAGGAAGGGGATCTTGTTTCCCGTGCTCACAAATGGAGGGTCCCCACAGCAACCAGGTTAAAGAATCCGCACAAGTGAAGCAGAAGTTCAGTCACCTATTTCTAGGTGGGGGTGGGGTGGGGTGGGAGGTTTCTGCTTTATTTTTAACCTAGGTAACAGTGATCTCCCAATTTAGCCTATTGGGAAAAGCCCATCAGGGCGCTCTGACAACCCTGCTCTTCCTTCCCCAAAGAAGCGTCTTCCTTTGTCAAAGCCACTTCTAGCCTAGTAAGGAGTGAGACTCCCTCTTTAGCCATGCTTTTACGAGTACTCTAGAGATTCTGGGTGCTATTCTGAAGATATTTATAGCCAAGAGTTCAGTGAAAGCTGGGTACTATGGGGGTAGGGACGTTATTTTTAGTACTTTCAGCACTTTGAGTTTTTCTAAGACTGCCAGCTTCTATGAACAAGATGTAAAAATCACTGGGTTTCTTTCTTTACAGGACTGTAGTTCACTTTAAAAAAAAAAAAGAGAGAAAGAGAATGTAACATTATCTCACATTTCGAAGTCTGTGAGTTTGTGTGCCATTTTCATACTGTTGAACCTATTTTTTATTTTCTGCACAGGCAGGGATTAGCTTAACTGGTTCCCTGAATACAAAAGTGATGCATACTAGTGAGAAATGGTAACAAAGTAGAGAGAGGCGAGCGAATTGGAAAATGAAAATCCCCTCTCAGTCCCCATCAGATGAAATCCCCTCAGTGAAGACTTGGGGGGAGAGTCCTGTAGACTGTTCTTTACACAGTCTATGATTACTCGTACATGTGTAAATGTGCATATATATGCTTACTTTTGAACCCAAGATAATACTGTAAGTTTTTCCTGAAGCTTTGCTTTTTTCTCATTTGTCAATTTTTTTTTTTTTGAGACAGTCTTTGTTGTCCTCAGTAGAGTGCTAGGGTGTCATAGCTCACAGCAACCTCAAACTCTTGGGCTTAAGTGATTCTCTTTCATCAGCCTCCCAAGTAGCTGGGACTATATGCGACCACCACAAACACCCGACTACTTTTTTTTTTTTTTTTTAAGAGATGAGGGCTCTCTCTGGTTCTGGCTCAGACTGATCTTGAACTCATGAGCTCAGATAATCCACCTGCTTCAGCCTCCCAGAGTGCTGGGATTACAGGCCTGAGCCATCATGCCTAGCCTGTCAATATATGTGATCATCATTGCATGCCAGTACATGTAGAATTACTGAATTTTTACATTATTTGATGTTCCATTATGACTATGCTTTAATTTAGTAAACTAATTGCCTTTTGATGTACACTTATGTTATTTCCAATTTTTTGCTTATGGGTAAATATCCTTATACATATAAGAATGTAAATGTTTATGTATTTGGAGTGAAATTTGGATACACACATTAAAACAACTGAAGACTTTAAATGAGCAAATTGCCACCATCATGACAGGCTTTTCAAAGGTAGAGTTATGTGAGGAAACCAAGTAAAGCCTAAAGCCAGTGGCTATGTTCATCCCCTGAACTCTCCATTCAAGTGCAAGATGCAAGAATCTGCCCAATTTTTAGAGTTCTTGAGACGTTCTAGGATGTCTCATGTGCAGCTTCCTGGTTTGTCCCCATAGTGTCCCTTAGCCTCATTGTCATGACATCTTTGCCATGGTTTCCCTTAGCTAAGGTTGATTTATTGAATAAATGAACTCCGAATGTGCTTCCAGCTGGAGCTTGGATAGCAAGTTAACCCATTTGGAACAACTGCATTTTAGGAAGAATAAACCTGTTTGGATTAATGCCAAAGAAGAGAATTTATTGAAGGATCCAAATAAGCCTCATGGACCCCACAGGCTAGAAGCACAGTCTTATCTCAGAAGAGACTGGAACTAGGAACTGGAAAGCCATGCAAAACTGAGGTCACTCCATCTGCCCAGGACGGCAGGGCTCCTCACCTCCACTTCTCACTGCTGTCATTCATTTTCTGGAGGATCAATTATCTTGGCCCACCAAGCTGAAACAAGCCTCCCCAGGCTGTCTTTACAGCACTACCTGGTTTAAGCTCTTGAGTAGATGGACAGTCTTGGAGTCCTGCTTCCAGATTTCCTAGCACAGAGTGTTCTGTTGGTCTTCTCGGTCATGTGTTTACCCTGAGTTCTGTCACGAACTCAAGGTGAAGGAGGCGGAGATTTTCTTCTTACCTCTCACTACTTCCTTCTTAGATGTTATCTCAGAGAAGCCTTCTCCTCCCCCCTCCACCCCACTTACCATGTACGCTTTGTCCCTGACTTTTCCTCTCATGATCCTGCATTGTTATAGCACTTAATTTTGGGCTACTTTTTCATGATTACTTGGTTTTTTCCCTCACTTTACGTGTTACAGTCATGGCAAAAGAGAACAAATTCAATGTATTCATTTCTATAATCCTGGGGCCTAACATAGAACTTGGTTCACAGCAGGCACTCAGTAAGTACATGGTGAATGAGGACTCAGAAGGGAAGATCTAAAAGACACTCCCAAATCAGGCAGAGGCTGTACCTTGGAGATTTTAAATAGCTAGTGAAATCGTACGTCTTAGCTTCCCTGAGAGCAGATTTGTCCTGTATTGAACCACTTATTTGGAGAGCCATATATTTCACTGCCTCTTGATTTAAACAGGGCATGGCTAGCTTCAAATTGCTTGCAGTCTTTTTTTTATTAATTAATTTTTTACTTGCAGTTTTATTCTCATAGCAACCATAGTGGGTGAGCAAATCCGGCAGGCACCATCATCTTTGTTAGGGGTATTAACTGAGATGCCACAGTGTTAGTTACATGCTTTGTTCAAAGCCACATGCCTAGTGGGCAATGGAACTCGTTCTCGAACCTAAGTCTTTGGGTTTCTATGCTAGGGTAATGTCAATAATCCTTAGCTCTCTAGAGTAAATATTTGGAATTAACAAGAAACTTTGATTTCTTATCCAAAAGTGCTGTTTCTTAATTAGGTATGACATGGGACCATGTCAAGAAAAATTAATGGTAGATAGCCTATATGTTTGTTTGTAAACTTCCTGTGGATCCATTTTATATAAATGAATCTCTAACTATAGGAGTTGTCTTGTCAGAAAATGAAATCTCTAACTATAGGAGTCGTCGTGTCGGAAATTTCTATTTTGATATAGTGTCAATGTACTTTTGACATTTCAAGTTTAAAGTGTTAGGTTCACTTTTGTATTCATAGTCTATTTTATGCTTCCCTTGGGGATGGATCTCTGAAAACATATTGCCAGGAGACAAATTCTGTGACAGTGTCCATCCTTCCTCACTTAGCTTTCACCTGTACTCACTCATTTACCACTAACAGAGATTTCTGTGTGCTGTGTATGAAGAACTTCATGGAAATAGCTTGGGTCAGTGAAATGTAGAAAACCAACAACAAAAAATCAAACTGAAATGTACATGCTAAGTAGTTTGATTGGAAACTATTGTTTCAATGACTAGAATACAGAGATTATAATTTTAAGCATTTAGAAAAATATAAAAGTTATTACAGTGAACACTATCTAGCAGTAAATGCATATTTACTATTTTTTATATGGAAGAACATAGTCCCTGCCTTAGGAAGTTTTAAATGCAGGCGTAAAAGTTACATTAAAAAATGACTACAGGCTGGGCACAGTGGCTCACACCTAGCACTGTGGGAGACTGAGGCAGGAGGATTGCTTAAGATCAGGAGTTTGAGACTAGCCTAAGCAAGAGTGAGACACTGTGTCAACTAAAAGTGGAAAATATTAGCTGGGTATACTGTCATGTGTACCTGTAGTCTCAGCTATTTGGGAGGCTGAAGTAAGAGGATCACTTGAGCCTGGGAGTGGGAGGTTGCTGGGAGCTAAACTGAGGCTCCTGTGCTCTAGCTGTGGGTAACAAAAGGAGGCTCTGTCTCCAAAAACCAAACCGGAGACAGAGCCAAGCAAAACTCCAAACCATGGTGTATGAACATGCCTTCTCTTTGTCTGGCCCCAAGTCTACTGGATTTTATAGCATAGAGAACTGAGCATATAGATGCTTGCTGAATGACTAAACAAATACGTGACTGAATAATTAAACAATGAATAGTTAAAGCAAAAGGCATGATAAAAACCTAGGCTTTTAAGAGGTTACACGGGGGACGGAAGGTAACAGGTGGAATTAATATAGGAAATTATTTTCTTTTAAGGAAAGAGAGAGAATGAATTACGGCATAAAGCCTGCTGACAAACGTGAAACTGAGGTGCTGGCTGGTAAGAATCTGTACACGTGACTATGGCAAGGTCTAGTGTACAAGCCTGTTCCCCAGTGGCAGACAATACATGTTCAAATGGAATTCTATAAAGAAAAAATTTCCCATTATTTGTTACTGTGTTTACTACTGGCCCTTTTCTCTGCCTCATTCAATTTTAATCATCATCCTGAAATATCTACTTCTAAAAACAACTGTGGAAGGACATGTGACCCAGCCCAAATGTGAGACCATGGTCGGTGGCCCATGACTAAAGAATAGAAGAGAATTAGGTATAACAATAGTTGCTCTGCTCAGAGGGAAATGACATTTATCCAAAATTATTTTTGGTGTACTCAGAGTTTTGGAGAAAATTTAGAATTTATTCCTTAAGCTAATACATTTTACATTTATTCCCCTTTGAAAATGACTCACCATGAATCACACATTACAGGAGCATTTTAGTCATTGTACACAAGTGAGATGGTGACACAAAGGAAAAAATGAAATGTCACCTTGTTTGTTCCTTGACGGGAAGCGTGCTGTAAAATTCAGATGTTTTTTGAGATTATAGCATGTGGCTAATGTACCATATATTATAATTTAACCATGGTTTTTGAAAATCAAATGTGAATTTTTAAAATTTGTGAAATAAGGCTCCTCAATCTTATTTGAACAATATTTTTGCAATACAAAAAAGAATGATTGCACAGTTTCTATAACATATTACTTTCCATTTTCCTGAATAAGTTTCAAAAGCAAAACTTCTCATTTAGGCCTGTGACTTGGGGGGTATTGTGCATATAACACTATAATATTGATTGAATAACTTTTTTTTTTTTTTTTGAGACAGTGTCATTCTGTCACCATGGGTAGAGTGCTGTCATAGCTCACAGCAACATCAAACTCTTGGGCTCAGGCAATCCTCTTGCCTCAGTCGGCTCCCTGAGGAGCTGGGACTATAACCTGCCACAACTCCCAGCTAGTTTTTTTGCTATTTTAGTGGAGACCAGCTCTCTTGCTTAGGCTGGTCTTGAACCCCTGAGCTCAGGGAATCTACCTGCCTCGGCTTCCCAGAGTACTGGGATTATGGATGTGAGCCACCATGCCTGGCAATTGAGTAATTCTTAAGACTCTAAGAAAATGCTGTGAAGGCTATGTTGACCAGTTTGATGAAGGCGTTTCAAATTATATGTAAAACCGGCACATTGTACCCCACGATTGCATTAATGTACACAGCTATGATTTAATAAAAAAAAAATAAAAAGAATCTGAAGGGTTATCTGATAGAAATTTAACTTAATCTCATCACTTTAATCTATTTTCTGTGTATAAAATGTGATGGTTTGAGGTTCTCAATTGTGAGGCTCTCAAAGATTGTGTTCACTTTAAAAGTATTCTTAATACAGTCTTAAAATAATTAGCATGTTCAAGAAGTACATAAGAAGCAAAAAAACCTAGATTTAGGTCACATTAAATTGCCGAATCGTTTAACACACACTTTCTACATTCTCCCCTCCCCATTGTGAGAAGGCAGAATGGTTATCACAATGCTATTTCAGAAAATAAGATAACTGTTTTCATTCTGCAAAATGACAGTCCCCAAATGAATAGAAAACTCTTGTTTACTTGAATGTGGAATTTAAAATCCTTTCCCTAGATTTTCATTTCTTTCAAGTCCTTCCACTGAAATGTGAAATTTTTTTTGCCATTTTTTTCCTGTATAATTTTTCTTGAGTCTGAATGTCAGCATTAGCATTTTTGGGCTCTGGCTGAGGCAGACATTTAGGCTAATGCTCTCGCTGGCTTTGTTTCAGCTCACTGAAGAACTCTGATTGTAATTATTGGGATTACTTTAATTTAGAGAAGTGCCAGTCCCTTTTCTGTGAGCATGATTTATTCTTGCATAAATCAAATTAAAAGTTCTTACAGACAGCAGACCTGTCCTCCTGGCTCTTAAATCTGGGGTGCACTATTACTTAATAGGAAGAAACTGGACGGAGGGAGACGTTATTTATCACGAGAGATGAGTCAGACTCTGTTATGAAAAGCTTTGTCACCAATGGAACTGCAGTTAATTGAGGGGGAGCTGCTTGTTTACCCCTCTTCTCAGTAGTGGAGGTAGCCATTTTTTGGTTGTCTATGTACTTTACCTTTTTTTGGAAGTGGCATGAGATGATCTTGGAAAAAGGAGTCTTAGATGTTCACAAAAGAAGATTCTTCTCCTTGACAATGGGAAATAGTTTAGAAACCTGCCTTGTTACTAGTTTTTTAAGGAAGGAAATATTCTTATGTTTAACTTGAAGAATCTTATTTGAAAAAATTGGGGGGAGGGAAAACAGATGAGTTGCGGGTGGCATTTTTCTCATTTTTTGCTATGACATCATTGTAACGGTACACGGGGTGTTCAATTTTTCATGCATGCTTTTAAATTTTGTGCACTATTCTACAAAACAAGCTTTGTGAAGCTTAAGAAGGATGCCAATGATTACATCTTTAAGAATGTTAGTTTTTGCTAGCAATTATAAAATGATCAGTGATTAGGACTTTGACAGAAGATAAATACATATATATGTATATGCAATGATAAGTTTTATATGAGAGTT
Organism: Galago senegalensis; assembly: GCA_963575145.1. NCBI lineage: Eukaryota > Metazoa > Chordata > Mammalia > Primates > Galagidae > Galago > Galago senegalensis. Next base: position 24,772 of record CAUYTI010130559.1, read on the forward strand.
TGCAAACTCCTTAAAAAAAACCACCTGATGGACTTGTTGAATGGAGGTTTTAGTCATTGCTAACAAGACTACAAGCATTTCATAAAATATCTGTAGCCATTTTCTGCTCTGATGTGATTTGCAATGGATGTCCTCACAAAGAAAGTAACTGTTATTGAAAGCTTGAATCTAAACAACTAAGGCTATTTTCAAAATAATAATTGTATGTGTGGGGGGGGCGGAAGTTTCAAACCAGTTGCTTTGCCAATATTTAGAGCAGCGTTTCCCAACCATTATTTCATTATCGTGACCCACCTAAGGGGCCTCTTGTCACCTCTTCCTTAACGCCCCATGAAATCTCAATACCGTAAACTAATGTATGACTATTGCTGTGCTCTGTGTATGTGTATATGTGTGTGCATATATGTACTTTATAGATAAAAATAATATGCAATGATTGTTTCTCCCACCCTCCTCTGATAAGAACCTATATTTGCCCTATTAGGAAGAACAGTATCGCCCCCTCTGAGAATGTAAGATCTGCAGCCTTGGGGCCACATGTGGTTTTCTTGATCTTGACTGTGGCCTTTTGACTGAATCCAAATTTTACAGAACAAATCCTTTTATTCAAAGGGGTTCTGCAGAGAAAGATGAAGTTTTTCTTGCCTTCTTTGGTGTTTAAAAAAAAACAATCTTGAAACCAGAAGGCCACAGGTTCCCACCCCTGCTGGAGGATATGTAGTTCTCTTATGTACAACCTTAGGCTTCGTTGCTCTGTTGTTTCGACTTCATGTACCGTGTTTCCCTGAAAATAAGACACTGTCTTATATTTATTTTTTCTCAAGAAGACACACTAGGGCTTATTTTCAGGAGATGTCTTCCTCTCCGTGCCAAAATGCGTGGTGTGGCTATGCAGTGTATCTGCATAGCCACGCCCATCACTAGGTCTTCTTATTGGGATAGGGCTTATATTTAACAAATGCATAGAAATCCTGCTAGGGATTATTTTTTGGGTAGGTCTTATTTTCAGAGAAACATGGTAGCTCATCAATACTATTCAATACTATTCACAACTCATTCAAAGGGAAAATAATGGTTTCATCAGATATAGGGGATTTCGAAGCCTAACGTGTAGATTACACCGGAAGGGACTAATTCTGCTGGACATCACCAAGTCAGAAATTTTGAGGAAACTTACTTTCTTTTACTGGTAATAGAGGAATGAAAAGAAAGGACTTTCCTCTCATGGATTTGACTCACAGAGTATATTGGTTTAATCTCTGAGCTACATCTGAAAGCCCACTGATACTGAGGGACTGCAAAACTGCCAATGTTAGCACCCAATAAATGTTTTGATGTTTTAAAATCTAGAAATACTTTGATTTTAGGTTACCATCTACAGTGACCTGTATTCCTAGTGGCAGTGTTGAATAGTTTGACAAAAAGAAAAACATGCTTCAAGGTGGGAGCCCTGGGGCCCACGTAGCAGTGAGCCCAAGCAGCTTCCAGCAGTTGCAGGAATATTGACCCAGCTGTGATGAAATCAGGTTGAGTTTTGAGGATCTGTGAAGGGTAACAGTGGAGGTTGATTGACATTAGGTGATCCTGCTGGGGGGTTTGTCTTGACTTTGTTCTTTGCTGAAAAGCTAGGGAAGTACTTTTCCATCCTATATCGCTGGGACTTTTGTCACAAGCCAGTAGTTCACCAATTTCAGTAATCAGAAACATGCATTTGCCACATGCTTGAAAACAGAAAATTGCCATTTTAACTGTTACAGCTGGCTTATGGCTGTGATTTCAGACTAATTACAGTTTTCTCACATATACTAATAGCTCTAATTTAGAATTTTTTAATAAGCGCACTGTCAGGTAGCACTGATAAATAAAAACCTTGTATATACTCTGTAGGAAATGCAGGTTGTTGCCGATTTGATGCCCTGCCCTACTGTAATGAGATGTATTATTTTTCTTAAGTGCCAATATGTTTTATGCATAGAACACTTTGAACCAACTCCCTGCAGAAAAAATAAATATCCTGAAGACTTCTTTGACTTGTGATTGCAATTTAGAACACCCATTTATCTTTAACTGTTTTCTTGACCCTTGACCTCCACAAGTTTAACAGCGCAATCTCAGCATTTCCCAAATGATCCACAGTAATTTGTAATTTTGCTAAGACATGAATGTATCTGGAGTTCTGGAAGCCCGGCGAGCAGAAGCAATTCACTCGGCAAACAAGCCTCACCATCCCCTCGGGATCCGCCGCCCAATTCACTGTCCTGCGTTATTATTTGTTTGCACCTGCAGGAAATTATGTGCTGGAGAGATCTGTGAATTTGGGGGGCCACAAAAGTCTGCAGCTTGTCTCACTGTAAATATCAGCACTCCATTGTAAACATCACTATTTTGAAATACTGGAGCAGTGATTCTGAACACCACCAACGAGAGATTCTAACATTGACCCTCCTGAGAATCAATTCCGTAGCCAGGAGGTCCTGCCATAAATCCTCAGGCGCATGGGGCAGGAAAAGAAGTAAAGAACCCACTCAAGTGAGGCGTAGGAATAACAACAGAAACAAACCCTCTGGCTCAGTGCCTGTAGCTCAAGTGGCTAAAGCACCAGCCACATACACCTAAGGTGGCGGGTTCGAATCCAGCCCGGACCCGCCAAAAACAACAATGACGGCTGCAACCTGTGGTCCCAGCTACTTGGGAGGCAGAGGCAGGAGACTCGCTTGAGCCCAGGAGTTGGAGGTTGCTGTGAGCTGTGATGCCACAGCACTCTACCCAGGGGGACAGCTTGAGGCTCTGT
>CAUYTI010130560.1:0-10387 GCA_963575145.1 Galago senegalensis
CGGGCGCCTGTGGTCCCAGCTACTTGGGAGGCGGAGGCAAGAGACTCGCTTGAGCCCAGGAGTTGGAGGTTGCTGTGAGCTGTAATGCCACGGCACTCTACCCAGGGGGACAGCTTGAGGCTCTGTCTCAAAAAAAAGAAAGAAAAAAAATAACTTTTTCTATAAAAATCAATTGCATCTTCAATCATATCCTTTCGGACTTTCATGATATTCTGTCAAGGTTCTCTCCCATGATGGGAAGAATCCTTTCCACAGTGTACCATGTGTAGTAGACCTAAGGTCCTTATCATCCCATGGTCTAGATACAGAATTAGAGGTGTTGTGTTTGAGGCAATTAGACCACTTTTGCACCTCTGGTAATGAATTCATGGGGTTCTGGGTGGCCAGGGGCATTGTCCAATATCAAAATACCTTCCTGGCAATGTAGCTTTACTGGAAAGTAACTCCTGGCAATGTAGCTTTACTAGAAAGCAAGTCCTGGCAATGTAGCTTTACTGTAAAGTACCAAGTAAGGTACTTTCTGACTTCAGAGACAAAGAGTACATAGCATGGAACCAATCAGAAAAAGGGTTTCCATTATCAAACCTTCTTTCTGTATAACCATTGCCAGCTGCTGTTTATCTTTTCTTTTCGAGACTCTGGGGTTAGTAGCTTTATAGCAAAGAACAGTGTTGATCATAAACATAACTTCATTTGCAAAAAACTATGGGTTAGCCGATCCACTCCTGCCTTAAATCCTGCTGCTTGTATTTCCTCCTTTCTAATAAGTGTCTTTTGTGGCATTTTTTCAGAATAGAGCACTTTTGTCTGCACTAAAAACCTGTTCAAACAGATGTTCTTTCTCCTTAGTGATTTTCCTAATGATATCTGAGAATTGACTACTGAGTCTTGATTGGAAGAAGCTGCTTCTGCTATTGTGGCATTTTAAAAGCCAACCTCTTTCTAAGATTATCAAACCATCCTTTGCTGGCATTAAATTCTTCAGTTTTATATCCTTCACCTTCCTTTTGTTTTTGTCATATAATGACCTTCCTTTTTCTTCAATCTTATTGAAGTCTACAGGTATGCTTTTCTTATAGCAATCCTGTACCCATATAAAAGCTGCATTTTCAGAATAAAATAAAATGGTATTTCAAAATTGTACAAGGTTTTTGTAGCTGATAACATAGTTGCAGTGGTAGATTTACAAATTACCCTTTTTTCTCTTACAGAAATCCTTATATCAGATTTATTTTTCTTAAAATGACAGGCAAGTGCTGCTGTAGATCTCAATCTAGGGGACATATGAGGCAATTCAAATTTTTTCTTATGAAGTTATGACTTTTCTCTGATCTTTGGAAACACTTTCAGCATCACTAGTGGCTCTTGTATGGGTCTCATGGTGTTATTAAAAGTTTATGTTATTTCACTAAATACAATGAAAATATTCAAGAACCACAAGAGATCACTTTTATCGTAATACACAATTGACTAGAGAGATAAACTGTTCATGCAGAGATTATTGTCATACGGTGTTTTAAGCAGATACAACACTTGAGATCACCACAATAACAATAGAAGGTGGCTATAAAATTATTACAGTATGCACTACAGTTAATTTATGAAGTTATGATTTGATACTGCATCTTTATAATTGTTTATATTTCTCTTAGCTGAAAATAGTGGCAGGTACAGATTGTGTTTGTGTGAGTTTTGATAAATTTTAACTTTCTATAATAGATTTGTATATATTTCATGTTAGTAAATGATCAAATAGGCTTTTATCTGTGTACATTTTATGAATTCATGACCTACTTTTTCCTAATTTTTTCACTAGGCTACATAGTTCATTTGTGAATTATTTTGTTATAAGTCCCCAAGAAGTTTTCTTAATGTTATTTATTGAAAAAAATTCACATTTAAGTGAACCCACACTGTTCATACCCGCGTTGTTCAAGAGCCAACTCTACTTTCAACATATTAATTTGGGGAGAGGTGGATACACATAGCATTCTATGACAAAAAGTCTCAATCTCACAGTTCTTGAGAAATGTTAAGAATAGTGGATTTTGTTATTCTGACTTTTGAATAATGTTGAACAGAACAAGATAAATGTGGGCATATGGAGTTGAATGAGCAATCACATTTGGATCTAAAATAACACAATTAGGACCTGGAGTTTTCCCATATGGGAAGGCAGTGTGGTGTAATGGAAGGGATCCGAGTACCGGTAATGAGCTGTCCAAGCTCTCATTCTGCACAGAGCCACTTGGCAATGGGGGAGGGGGGTGAAGACACCCTCCTCCTTTTTTTCTTGCCTTCACTCTTGTGCTTGCCCTCCATTGGCATACCTGTATATTTCAATCTGGTCACTCGTGCCATAAAAATAGAGCTCTTTTGGAAGACCTGACTTGTCCTCTCCTGCTGATACAACTCTCGTCCTGAGACCGGGTAACTCACTTTGCCTCTTTGGCCTCAGATTTCTCATTTCTGAAATGGAGGATATGGGACAGATGGTTTCAAACATTCTTTCTTGCCTTCTGACATTATGAATAAAGATTTCTATTCTTCAAAATCCATCCCCTTTGGAGTTTTGATTTTCGAGACTTTAAGTAAGAAAGAAAGTTTCACTCCGTATTTGCGTGCCATGGGCTTGAATTTCTCCTCTGTGGTTCCCCATTGTGTTCCAATGACCAGAAGAGAAACGCTGTGGTGTATTTATCAACCGGTGACTAATGTGACGGGAAACACTTGAGATACAATGCCACGCCAGATGTGACGGCTGAATATTCATTAGACAGAACAGTTTTAACTCGAAATTAAACTAGTGAAATATGTTCAAAATGCCTTAATTTGTGACTGATTTTAAACACAAATTGTTGCTACAAAGTTTGATTTAGTTTCCAGCGTGAACAATCCCTAAGGCCTTCCTATTACATGCATATTTTGGATTATTAAACATCCAAACAGACAATCTAAAGTTAATAGATCTTTTGGAGAAGACAAGATTTAAAAAAAACAAAACAAACAACCAAAAAAAAAACCTCTCTTCCTTTCACACAAGTTTGTCATCAAAATCTTTCTTTGCTCTTGGACTTCCTTTGTCACTGCAGCACCAAACTGACTACTATGACATTTATGGTGTGATGAAATTCCGGTCAACCCATGATAACTTTCTCTGATGGAAGTAGAGAAAAGAGCATTTATTAATCATTCAACTCATGCCTAGAGCACCAACTGGTTTACAGGCCCTCGCTGAAAGAAAGCTTGTTAGGCGGATGAATGAACAAACAGACAATAAAGGCATTCTGTACATCCTTTCTGTGCAATGCCCAGTGCAGTCCTCCAGGATAAAATTTTCAGCATTCACACCTTAATTAAGGGGGAAAAAGGTATCCAAAGTCCCATAGATTATAAGCAGCAGTGCAAAAAATTTAAATGGAAACAAAGCTTATTTTTGAAGGGGAAAAGTGGTACTTAATGATGCTTTCTCATGATGTAGATATAACTATACTGTGGGATTTTCTTTCACTTGATTGGAGGCCTATAGAGAATATGACAACATGGAATGTTCAGAATTAGACAGGTTTAACTCCTACCTTTATTATTTAGTAGTTGTGTAACTTCTAGCAAGTTTATTAACATCAGGGTTCAGTTTCCTTATTTATAATATGAGAATGTTATCACCTAGAAAAATTGTTCTAAGGATTAGAAAGAATATGTACAGAGTATCCTCATATATCTGATGCTTCCTGGGTATTATTAGTACTATAGGTGCTGATTAAACATTTCATGAATGGCATCTTCGGTTATGCAAACATTTAAACAGCTCAGTATATCAACTTCTAAAACAGTGAAACAGCACACAAAATGTGTGAAACCTCTAATGAGCAAGTGGAAGTGAAAGTTTTGGCACTCCAAAGTCATTACTGTGAGAAAAGTAATTACTAGTGTGAGCTGCCTGTAGTCTAAATGGCTTGACTCCTAATTTTGTTTGGGACAAAGGTCTGAGCAATGCTCTAATCATTTAAAACTCCTAAAAGAAAACAGATTCTGCCTGAGCTATGTTCATTAATTCTTTCCTTACCACCGAGGTTAAGTTCATGGTTGTACTGCTAACGAACTACACACACTGTTTCCGAATCTTCCACGTGAGTTTTGTTTTGTGCTTAGCAGTCATAAGGTGAATAACGTAACTCCCTTTCTTGGTTTTGGTATCAGTAGCTCTTCCAATTACAACACTAATGTGCCAGGCCTGCCCATATGACCAGGTGGAGTTTTCTCTACTAAGCTTGCAAGATAGGAAAGCTGTTTTGGTTTGATTCTGTATTCAGCAGTGGTGTCAAAACAAATGTTGTGAACGGTAATGAACATGTAATCTTTGATTCTATTCAAATGTAGATAAAAATTAAATCTAAATTTTTTTGAGAGAGACAACTGCTGTGACACAGAGGGGTTAGAAACATGTTTATGGAGGGTTGGTTGTCTAAAGACCAAAGTCCTGAGTAGGACTTTTAGCTAAGCAAGTTGCCATCATCTTTCAAGTCATTATTACAACAGTGACAATTATAGTAACAATTACAATGAAACAGTAACCATCTCCTTTGTGCAGGTACCGCGCTAGCCATTTTAAATGTTTTGTATCACTTGGACTTTACAACAACATTAATATACTATCTTCTTCTTTTAGGTCAAATATTGAGCCTCAAGTGATTGTGTTATGATGTAGGTCTCTTAAGTGGAAAGTTACAGACTGTGACTCACATTGAATGGTCCGGTCTCCAATACATGTTCTTTTTGCTGTTGTCCTTACTCAAATCCTGCATGTGCAATTGTACTTAGCTCACATAAACTCTCTGTCCCCCCCTCCCCCGTTTCCTTGTTTTCGTAGAGGTCATGTAATATCGTCCAAGTCAGTGATTTGAGGAATGACCATAATGAGACATACAGATATGCACTTTCTGTGCTGTGTAACTAAGGATTAGATTATTATCTCTCCTTGTAAGAGAAAATACACTCCTATCATTGGAGCAGCAACATCAGCAATAACAACCTCCTCTCCCCCAAGACCCCAGACTTAGGAGAAATGCCAGACTGTCTCTCTGCAAGATAGGGGCCTTGGTTTCTGCAACAGGGGACATAAGCGCTTTCTCCACAATATTTCTTCACATTCTCCGCCTGCCACTCAATACAGCAGGAGGAGAATGTAAACCCCTCGATCAGTGCTTCCCGATGGCAGATACTTAAGTAGGGGGAAATTCTCACTGTCAAGACTGCCACGGATGAAAACTCATAGGAAAGTAAGTCTTAGGAATTGCCTATTATTCCTCATTTATTCCAAGCTCCTCAACAAAAGGATTTCAGAAGCATCTCTAGAGCATGGTTTGGGAGGAGAAGTAGAGTCAGTTTAGGAAAGATGTGGTTAAACTCATCACAGGGACCTCTGAAGTCAACAGAGAGGTCCTATTGCATATACTCCATTCCCCACGGCACTTCCCTGCTCGTTTTAAGTCACTGTCTCTCAGCTCCAAACTGGCCCAGGTGCTCTGCTTGGTAATGCTGGGACGGCTCTCTGCAAACCACTTTTCCTCTCTGCCAGCAGCTTCCCATAAGCTGTGACAGCAGAGAGTGCTAGGAGGAGACCGCAGAGCTAGAGGAGACAAAGGGACCAAGAATAACCCGCTCCTCCTCTACCGGAGGAGGGTTTCTGCCTGCTTCCTGCCCCTGCACAAACTCCGGATACAATGCACATGGGCCAGCATTAGCCCACTTTCCTCGGAGGTCAGCGCCCCAGCCCCACAGCCCCTTCTCTGAGCTCAGACCTCAGCACCAGCACAGCAGCGCCCCTTCCTTCCTCGGAGGGCTGCATCTTAGCTCCACGGGGCAGGTGCACCTGCTCCGCGCTTTCAAGTCTCAGTAATTGCAGCACTTCCTTTCCTTTCCCGCACTTGTTACTTCCACAGTACCTTCGCGTTTTCCTTTCGCCCTTTCAGTGATCTCATTAACAATCGCAAGCCTAATTAACAATATTTTTTATGCTGAGAAGGGGCTGCCCCAAGAACTGAGTGAGTTTTGTCTCCAGCCTGCGCCCTGTGTACGTGCCCTCCCACCTGCTCCTTATTCCAATAAGACCACTGATGGGTGTGACCTTTCCTAGGAAGGGAGTGGGAGCGCAAAACTCAAATGGCTAAAAAGATTGTGAGTCTACAGCAGGGAAGCCGGAGGGGACTGGCATTTGTTGAGAAGTTACTACGTGCAACCACTGCGCTAACCATTTTATATACATTATTTCTTAATCCTTACGACATTGAATTAATAATATGAAAAGTCCTCATATCATGAGTCACTTTATACATGAAGTTTGAAGAGACTAAATCACTTGCCCAGCTGACTTAAAGAGGTGGTACTTGTCATAGCCGGAGCCCCAGCAGGGCACCTCCATGTGTTCTGTGACCCCGCAACACCACACCTGCGCACTGAGCAAAGTGCTGGGAGGCGCGGGCTTCCTGGAGGGAGCAGCTCACTCCAGGCCCCGCGGGAGGAAAAGCAAAGAACGGTAGCTGGACGTTGGCATCTGATTGGAGATGGGGTACAGGAACCGTCCGCTCAGAGAGCACCCCTTGTGGGAAACATATATTTGTGCTGTAGGAACTCTGTTCAAAGTTTACACAATAGAGGAGAAGGTGGAAAGAGACGCAAAGTAAGACGCAGAGGACACGGACTTTATTCCGAGGAAACGTTTGGATTTTTGTTCTCTGCCATAAGATCATCAGACAGTCCTGGGTATTTAAATCTCTCTGTAAAAAAAATTTTTTTGGAAGTAATTTGAGACTTATAAAAGGGTTGCAAATATAGTACATAGAATGCCCTGTTTCCCTCTCCCCACTCCTCCTAATGTTAACGTCTTATACATCCACAGTGCAATCACCAAGAAGGAGGAATCAAGATTGGTGCCATATTATTAAACTATAAGCTTTTAAAAAAACTCACTAGATTTACCACTCATGTCCTTTTTTTTTTTATTCTGTCAGGAGTCTATGGAATTCTGTAAAATTCTATTTTATTCTGTCAGAACCTCACATTGTATTTCATTGTTATTTTTCTCTTATTTCATCCAAACTGTTACAGGGCCCAAGTCTTTCACTGTCTTTCATAATCTTGACACTTCTGAAAAGTCCTGATTCTCTGTGGAAATGGCTCCCGATTTGGATGTGTCTGGTGTTTTCTAAAGTCCAGTTATAATTTAGTCAAAAATGATAGTGTGTGCTTTTCATATCAGGGTATCATTCCATTTTTATCTTTGATGACTGTTGATGTTAACCCTGATCACCTGGTTAAATTGGTGCCTTCTGAGCGCTGTAACATTACTTTCCTTGGTGGTGGTGGTGAGTAGATGAGGAGATACTTTGGGATGATGTAAACCCTATTTCTAATCAAAATGTTACCTTCCCTGGATACATTTTGCTCGCAATGTTATTACTGTGCTGTTTACCTAATGCTGATTCTCTGTCCTGTTCTTTCTTCCCTCTGCCCCACCCCTTCACCTTTCCTCTTCTTTCTTTTTAATCTCTGGAACTCTGAAATCTTTCCTGACCTTCTGCACTTAGTAATTAGAATTCTGCTTTAAGGAAGAGCTGAGCAGAACAGGAATGTAATCCTTATAAAAGAATAATATTTTGTAGGCAAATAGCACAATGGAGCCTGGTCTGGAAGTGCCAGGCTGGGATGCCTGACTTGGGGGCAGAGGGAAGAGCAAGTGAGGTGCTGGCAGGCCTCCTTCTCCCTGGGGCTGGTGCAGCGGGAAACTGTGAGGGGGGCCCAGGAAAGGGGGCAGGCCCAGGGAAGTGTGCCCTCATCTTCAAGATGCAGACTCGTTCAAAACTAATTTATTTGGTCTTTTCTATAAATGAACTTTTTTCTAACTGAAAAGGGAGTATTAAAATATTTGTGGTAGTTACCTCCGCAGACTGACCAAAGGAAGAACAGGTGAGCGAGCGGGCTCACGTCCAGAACCCGGGTAAGTGCCCAGCGTTGCACTTTCTGGCAGCTTCGCCCTGCGGACTCCCCACGGTGCACAGGATGAGACGGAAACACACAGACCAGACTCTCCAAGATCAGGCTCCTGCCTCCCCTCGAAGGCTCATCTCGGGCCATGCCCTGTCACTTTACATCCTCTGCTCAAGCCGTCCCAGATAGCTGACAGTCTTCACAATAGGCGGTGGCTTTTCACACTTCCTGCTTTCACAGATAAGTTTGTCTTTTGCGACTGTCTTCCCTCCATCCTCCACCAACCTAATGGTATCCTCTGGCTGAATCCTACACATCCTTTGAGATCCAATGGATGTGCTCCTTCCACAGCTCTTCTGAGACCCTCAGGCAACCAGGAATAGAATTTGTATGTATTTCTGTTATTGTATTAAATACATTGCCTTATAATGACTGGTTCATATTTTCCTCATATTGTCATATTTCATAATAATATTAAGAATGGGTTAGGTGCACTATCTATTAGTTATTTGTTTATGCTAGCACCTTGCCTGTATTCTTTTATTGTGATTTCGTATGAGGTGGCCACTATTATTTTACCTATTTATAGAATAGAAAACAAGCTTAAAGACAAGAGGCAGTTGCCAAAGGCTACCCAGTTGGCTAGTGGTGCCCAGGTTGTCAGGGTGCCCAGGCCATGTGTCACACCACCATTCTCTCCACCCCTCTCTCCAAGTCTCACACTTCTGAAAGCACAGTTTGCTCATCTTTCTCCTCAGTCCACTGCATGAATTGAAAAGATAGAAGATTATAGAAGAGACTTGGTTTGGGAGCTGAGGGTGGGGGAAGGCTCTTGGCCTTCCAGTGCATCCTCACCACACTCCCCCGGTGCCCCTCACCAGTTTCAAAAGCCATCCAGAAACCCTCTCCAAAAAAGATGCATGACAGATGTGCTTAGAATACCTCAGTTCTCTTTCCCTCATCCTGTGGTCAGGTGCACCCTACTGGACTGTTTGTGCTCACAGTTACGCCAGCCACCGTGTGGGGAAAGGCACGTGAGGGAGCCAGCAAGGTGTCCTGATGGGATGCACCTGTGATCCCCAAGCGCCAGGGGCCCAGAGCTCCTGTTTTCAAGCACCCACCCTCCTCCACGCTTTGCACTGGCTTTAATTGTGACCAATTTGGAAGTTCCAGTTGCATCTGCTGGGATAAAATATGTACAGCTGTGGAGAAAACAAAAACTTGAAAATTCACTGTGTGTGCGGTGGGGTGGGGGGACATTCACCAATTGCCACTAAGTACTTAAAATGAAAATGTTTCCATTCCTATCAAATAGCATTGCAGTTTCCCAGGGGGAAATAGTCTCTCCTTGTGGGTATTACACAATAGATATTTTCATGCATACTTCTCCCTACAGTTTTGTTGGGGTTACAAACACAAAACTGGCCCTCCAGTAATGGCCTTTTATTAGGTCTAAAACCGTTGGGCTAATAAAACATCTCAAGACACAAAACACCAAGAGACTCTTCTTAGAATTTGAAATTAATCTAGATACTGTTTCTTATTTCTCTTTGCCCCCATGTGCCAGATCAGTGCTTTGAATTTGATAGATGTTCAAACTGGTTTCTGAATCAATTGGAGGATCTCCAAATACATATTTACTCCTATCATTTGCTGGATAACGTGCTTTAAATGCATTCATCTTATAATACTTCAACCTTGCAAATCCTAAATTGCTTTTTTTTCTCAGATTTTGGCCAGGGCTGGGTTTGAACCCGCCACCTCTAGTATATGGGGCCGGCACCCTACTCTTTTGAGCCACAGGTGCTGCCCCCTAGATTGACTTTTATTCCTATCTTATCCAGAAGAACACAGAGCAAACCATAAAGCAGGAACCTTCACTCCCTGTGAAACAGAGGTCAGGAAATGAGACTTTATCCCACCACCAATACCCCCATGGAGACTACACTGAAGCGTAGCCTGGAGCTGTCCTTGGACGTGCTGGGCAAGACTACCTAGGTATGGGGGAGAAGGGCACTTGGGGCTAGAACATGAAAGCCTAAATGTCGATTCTGCCATTTGCTAGCTGTGTCTTTCTGATCAACTTAGCTAACTTCTCTGGGCCTCAGCTTCTCCATGTGGAAAATTGTTAACAACTACATCCATTTCATAGGACTCTTTTGAGAAGAAAATAAAAGTGAAGACATTAGAATATTCTGGACATAGCTAGTACTTAATAATAAAACTGGCTCGGCGCCTATAGCTCAACCGGCTACGGCGTCAGCCACGTACACCTAAGGTGGCGGGTTTGAATCCCCAGCCCGGGCCCGCCAAACAACAATGATGGCTGCAACCAAAAAATAGCCGGGCGTTGTGGCGGGTGCCTGTGGTCCCAGCTACTTGGGAGGCGGAGGCAGGAGAC
>CAUYTI010130562.1:0-11892 GCA_963575145.1 Galago senegalensis
GAGTACGTGCTTCCTGTGAGTGCACACTCCCTGTGAGTACGTGCTTCCTGTGAGTGCACACTCCCTGTGAGTACGTGCTTCCTGTGAGTGCACACTCCCTGTGAGTACGTGCTTCCTGTGAGTGCACACTCCCTGTGAGTACGTGCTTCCTGTGAGTGCACACTTCCTGTGAGTGTGTACCTCCTATGAGTGCACACTTCATGTAAATGTGTACTTCCTGTGAGTACACACTTCCTGTGTGTGCTTCCTGTGAGTGTGTACTTCCCATTAGTGAATGCACACTTCCCGTGGTCACACACACTTCCCACTAGCGCAGACTTCTGTGAGCCTCCTCACTGGCACAGCTGCATTCGTTCCTGGGACATACTGGATTGCCAACACCCAAGAACCTTTGGAGATGTGGCTTTCTGGTGCTGTCCCCTCCCTCACGTTCCCCTGCTGCCAGTTCAGTCTTCAGATCTCTCCCTAAATATCACTGGTCTCACTGCGAGGTGCTTTCATTGAGACCCTCATTTTCCCTGTTGTACTTAGTGGAAGGATTGTTATTTACTGGAAGGTGATATCTTCCTCTGTACAGAGCAGCTCCCAAGACGGAGGAACTCGGTGGACATTATGGCTCCAATGTTGACCTTCCCTGGTGCTCACCGAATGTCCTCTGAGTGGCTGTGTTAAAAACGCTCCCTTTAGAAGACATAATTAAATTTGAAGGTGCGTCCTTTTCAGACACAGCCAGCCCATTTGCCTCTCCTGCACTGGAGTGTCTGCTTCACACAAAAGCAGGATCAGAGGTGGGTGTCATCTCGGAAAAGGAAGGGGTCTTAGCGACACGCCAGTCACCACACCCCACGCTGGTGATGGAAAATGCTGTTTCTATACAAAACTGAAGTCAGTGAGGGATGAGGGCACAGGGAGAAACACACACAGCACAGAGCAGGAGGGAGCCAGCTGGCTGGTGTGGGATCTTTGCCAGGGTCTGTGACACAAGGAGGGGGCAGCAGGAGGGAAGAGTGGATGGAAGTTATTATCCAGCCTGGAAGGGGCCCAAGCCCTTCAGATTAGCACTCACCTTCCCTGTGGAAGGAAGTTCTCAGGGAATGGTCATGACCAGCAGCTGCCACAACCTCCATTTCTCCTCACACCGGGCACCGGGCCAATGTGCATGGCATGGAGACTGAGAGATTATGTTGAAAACAACCACAGGTGCAAGGACGTGAAATCAGTGTGGCTTCTCCAGAAGTATCAGGCCATCTCGCCTCACTTTGTGAGAAAACACTTATGTTCTGGTGTTGCACCTGAGGACGTAGCTGACATGATCCCGGGGCCCAGGACAGGTCTGTTCCAGCCCTGGATATCAGAGAAAAACCCAGAATTGTTCATAAATCACCAACCTGGCTGCTGTTCCCAGTCTGTTTCCTTTGGATCCATCTCTCTCCTTTGCAAACGAGGTGTTTTTATGAACAGGAAATGTGTGGATGGACTTGACTGCTTCACTCACTCCCTCAGAAGTTCATTAACAGCTTACATACACACCAATCAAGGCTTTTTATGAGACATAGCCAAGATGTTTTATGAGTATGGTGCCAATAAACACACTTCTCTAGAAGAAACCAGTACTATTTATGTAAAGGAGACACTTAATTCAACTGAATGGAAATAGCAAATTAGGAAATGCTTGATTGTGACACTGAAGATGCTTTCTGGGGTGAAGACATTATTTGGAAAATCTCCAGATGCTCAAAGCTGAAGGAATGCCGAGATCAGGCAGGTAACTCTGTAATAGACTTGGAGAGAGAACAGTTCTCTTCAAGCACAGCTCAACTAGAAGGTTCAGATCCTCAGGAGAAGGGCCAGCCCAGTCCCTATAAACTGGCAAGACTGGACGCAGATTGTCACATGAGCTATTGGGTTGTGAGACTAGATACAGATTCTCTGTTGCCAAGAGCATACTGGACCAGCCGTGATGCTGGTGCTGTCACAGCCCAGAACTGTGACCTCATCAGCGAAATAACAAAAGCTGGAGAGGGGTAAAGGTCCCCATGGGCTTTGGGAAAGGCGTCGGCTGCCAAACTATGAGCAATTATTTTTCTAAATTGATTGGGTTTTTTAAAATATTAATTGGACAAGACAGCCGTCCGTGTGAACCCAGTTCAGCACAGAGAATTTTCAGGGCTGTCAGATGATCAAAGTGAAGTCTCTTGCCACTAATGGGAACTGAACGGGCATCACTTAGCAGCTGACTTATCAACTCAGGCCTGACAAGGAAACCTGTCAGTTACCCGAGAAACTCCTCGGCCCTGAACACCTCCTGTCATGCAGGGGCAGCCGGAGCTACTGTGATTCCACTTACGTGGCTCCCTCTGTTTAGAAGGTAAGGAGCAGAGGAAATGGGCGTGGCCAGGCACAGATGACATTCTCAGCAGCAGGCTTGTGAGTGGAGTGCTCCTGGGAGGTGGAGGTGCCTGCAGAGACACAGACATAGACACTGACGCACAGCAGGGAGCCACTGAGGAACCGTCTCTCATGATTGTGGAGGCCGAGAAGTCCACCTGCAGCTACAGCCCTGGGTAGCCTGGCTCAATGTGAGTCCGGAAGTCTCAGAACCCAGGAAGCTTTTGGGGTAACTCTCAGTCCAGGGCTGAAGGGCTGAGGGTCTGGGGGCACTGGCACAAGTCCCAGAGTCATAGGTTGGAGAACATGGAGACCTGATGCCCAAGAACCAGAGAAAAGGGGCCTTCTAGGTGCAGGAGCAAAAGCGAGTGAGCAAATTAGCCTTTCCTCTCCCTTCTCTGTTGGGGTTCTTGGGAGCTGGACAATGCCCACTGGTGCTGAAGGGACAGATCTTCCCTACTCTGCACTGACCCGGACGCTGGTCTCTTCTGGACACACCCTCACAGGCACACCCAGGAATGATGCACCACCAGCAATCTGAGCACCCATAACCTAGTCAGTTTGACACCTAAAGTTAACCATGGCGTGGGGCAGGGGAGAAGGAGGGTGGGAGTCTGCTTCCTGGCAGAAGGGGACATTATCCTCTTGCAGGACTCCATGGGCCTCTCATGGCCTGCAGGGTCCAGTGAGACATCCCTGACCCTCTGATGTTTTTTACCTCTGTGGATGGCAGCAGCCACCTGCCAGCCCT
The DNA here is from genome assembly GCA_963575145.1 of Galago senegalensis. NCBI lineage: Eukaryota > Metazoa > Chordata > Mammalia > Primates > Galagidae > Galago > Galago senegalensis. Next base: position 3,140 of record CAUYTI010130562.1, read on the forward strand.
TCATTCTGTGTACTTCCTCCTCCATACAACCACCAAGAAGCCTCCCTCACACCTTTTCATCCTCCAACCACATGGCCCTTTGTGCAACTCTCCCAGCTCAGCTGGTGGAAGAGAGAAATCATGGTGCTGCCCTGGGGAAAGAAACAGACGGAGGATACTTCTCATATGTTCTAGTGGCCAGCAGCAACACAGAGCCCCACAGAGAGAGAAGCATCAGGGAGCGGCCATCTGTGGGAAGACGACGTCCAGCAGCCCTCCAGCATGCCGGGCAGAGTGGGGGACAGCAGCCACCACTGGTGGTGGCATCTCCCAACTTACAGTTCCTGCACCTGCTTTACCCATCTGTGATCTCAAACGAGCACCTGGGAAGCTCATGCAAAATGGATAGCTCCTGTGTGTGTCCCTCAGCTCGAGAGCTCTTTGCTTGTGTGGAGAAAAGGGCCACTTCTGATTCAACACCGTGCTTCTGTTTGCAGACACCAATCCACATGTTATAGAACCACACCAAGTGTCCCAGACTGACTGATTTTATTGGCACCAGGGTTGCTCTGAAGAGTTACGAAAAATGATCATGCAACTGGGGGCAACCCTCATATCAGACTATTCACACCCCTCGCCCTCGTACAAACCCATGTTGCTGGCCTTAGGAATCCTTTGTGATATTAGGAATATTTAGTTTATTAGTGTATCTTTTAAAATGTCAGCACACACACAATAACCTGAATTATTGACCTAGCATGATCTAAACCCATGGAGTTTTATAAATATAACTTTTTATTTTAAAAAAGTCGCACCTCTAAGAATTAAATAGTGATTAGCCACAACAAGTGGAGAATTGCCTCAAAACCTTTTGGGAAGTAGGCAGAGTATAAATAAACCAGTTAATACATTAATAAAATGCTTGCAGCTTTTGTGACCTGTTCCTCACGTTTCTATAGATCAAATTTTGGATTGACCTACTAAGTAATCTCTGATGTTTCTTTCACATCGGTACATTTTCTTTAAGCCCGGGTTGGGGGGAGGCCGTTCTGTTTTCTGCCTGTGCTGATGATACTGGTTAGAAGTCAAGTCCACTTTGATGAGCTGGCTGAAGGTGTCATGTGAGGGCACTGAGGCGCCCTCGGGTCGTCCACAGACAAACCCTCACAGTTTGAGAACTGGGGACGTGTGGATGGCAGCAGCCCTGTGCACAGAGAGACTCAGTCTGGAAAGCCGTAATTAATAGTGTTTCCTTATACTAGTAAGAGGTCAGCTTGTTGCCTTCTAACAAACTGGAGCTTCTGTAAACCTTGAGCTGGGAAAGTGCAGCCTGTTGTGCCAGCGTGATCAACTGTGTGCTTCATGCCTCCCTCACTCAGCCCTCCTCATCCCGGTCCCATCACTTTACAGGCTGAGACCAAGAGGGCTGCACCTGGCTGACCCTGAGCTTTGCAAAGCATCAGGGTTCAGCTATGCTTTGTTTACAGCTGTGCCTTGATCTCCGGGCTTGGTGCTCATGGGGTCGTGGCCCAGTAGCTGCTGCTGAGTGAACGAATGGATGGACGGCCCCATCAGTGCCCATGATGCTGTGGAAGCTGCTCAGTGCTCTGTGCTCTGCGCACATCACATCTTCTGCTTCTATTAGGAGGGATCTTCATATCTTTGGGGACCAGAGACACACAGCCTATGCAGATGGTGCCGCTGAGGGGGAAGCAGTCACATTTGCAGCTAATGAGTTTTTCCATTTAAAGTAAATGGCTTATACTTTATGTCAGGTAAAGAAATCATCGGTACTCAGTGTCCCCAGGAAAGGGACCCATATTCACAGTCACTCAAAGCCAGTACAGTCAAGGAGCAAAGGAGGTATGCCTGAAGAGCAGCAAGAAACCAGATAAATTAGTAAATGTCTTGATTTATCAATCAGTGCATGTTGCAAATAAATCTGGATATCATTTGCTACCCTGCAGTTAGTGCTAGTTTCTTGCTTGAAGCAAGACCAACGAAAAAGCCCTAAACCTTATGACCCAGAAAAGGTTGTTAAAGGATTCTAGCTGAAGTTTATGTAATTGGCTGGGAGCGGCAGTGGCTCATACCTATAAGCCCATCACTAGAGGAGGCCAAGGAGAGAGGGTCGCTTGAGGCCAGGAGTTTGAGACCACTTTGGGCAATATGGCAAGACCCTGCCTGTACAAAAACTAGAAAGAATTATCTGGGCATGGTGGCACATGCCTGTAGTCCCAGCTATTTGGGAGGCTAAGGCAGGAGGATTGCTTGAGCCCAGAAGTTTGAGGCTGCAAACTTCAGCCTCTGCACTCCAGCCTGGGTGACAGAGCAAGATCCTGTCTTCCAAAAATAAATAGATAATAATTTATGCAGTTAATTAAGCATTGCCTGTTCAGAATATTCTCTTTATTTATGGCTTAGAATTGAAAGATATCATATTCCCAGGAAAGGTACAAAGATTACCACAAGATAAATTGATAATGACCTCATCCTTCATTCCACACATATCCGTTAAGTGGCTTAAATAAGTGATAGAGGTCATAATTTAAATGCCAGTAAAATAGTGGAAAAAATATTTGAATTTAAGGGAAGTTAACATAGTGTTTTAAATTTTGGATAAGAAGCCAAAATTTGGTTGGCATTGGATAATCAATCTGGTTTGAGATTTTAGTTTCCAAACTGAACACATAAATCAGTGGGCAGATATACAAGAAACACAAATGTAAATAAATACCGTCCCATGTTCATGGTTCTGGTTTGTGCTCTCTAAACTATACATGGAAGTGGAGGGTAAAGATGATAAACAGTAACTTCCTGCGTTATGAGTCGGGGGAGGAGACTCTGGAAGCTACAAAGCTGTGGGCCTTACTGAGAGAACCAAGGGCCCGCGAGCAGACAGGGCACCTGTGGTCAGCACCGCCAGCTTCACAGCACCAGCCACCTGCACTGATTAAATGCTGGCTTCTTACTGGAGGGTTTTAATTTTTGGAAGCAATGATATTTAATTTATTTGAAATTTCAAATGTCATTAAGGGAGGTGTGCTATTTTTAGGCCGTGAATGGAAAATGCTTCCAAACCTCCTCATCCCCATCACTCTCATTAAACGTGGCTTCCTAAGTCCCACGTACACAGGGGCCCTGCTGACTCAGGCAGGGCCAGCCTTGGGGGGCCAGGAGCCGCCACTGGTCACGTGTAGGGAGGTCACCAGGTCCACACAGCACTGTCTCTGTCTGCACTGCTCCCTGATCCTTTGAGTGTTCACATTTGTACATGACAGCATGGCTGTGAGGAAACAGATGCTATAGCAGGGTGGGGATTTAGCTGGAAAATGAGAGGCCCTCAGAGGGGCCTGGGAAGGGCGTGGCTGAGGAAGGAATGCAGAGTCCCCAGGAATCCCCCCCCCCCCGAAATAGCTCCGCCTTATCCAAGGGCAGGTTGTTGGCCTCCCACCCTCCTTGCCCATCCCCTGAAGGCCGTGATCCACCCAGGGCAGATGCACCTTACAGCTAAGAATGGAACTGCAGCTGCCACCTCCACCCCAACAGCTGCACACCCCACACAGAGTGCTGGGCGACTCCTCGGGGCTGCTCCAGCATCCTCACAGAAGCCCTCCTTGGGGTGCCTGGCGCCAACCTGTGGTTCCACGCCCAGCCCTGCCTTCTGGCTACTAGATGGGGAATTGCAGTGAGAGTCTTTCCCTCCAAAGCTCCAGCTGGTGTGGCATCTGGATCTGGTCCCCCCCGCCTGAGGAGAACATGCTCTGAGTGATTGATGGCACCTCAGATCTGTAATATCAAGAGGGCTCACCTGCCCACAATCATGATTGCAAATCCTGAATGGTGCTGGGGGTTCAGAGCTGCTCTTCTCTGGGAGGCTTCCTCCGCTCCCCCTGCCCTGAGCTTCTCAGCCCCATGCTTAGCAGGATTATTTATAAAAAGGCTTATTTAAGTCTTGATCATGCATGAGGCATTTGGAAGGAAATGGATAGATGGGGAAGAAAGAGCAGATTACAGAGAACTAGAAAATGTTTTCCCATGTGTTATAGGGAAAGTTCTAGAATGAAGAGGAGCTGCCGGGGAACGTGGGAAATGGGGGGGGAGGGGCAGGATTGTCAGCACCCTCTCCCCAGGGAGGCTCAGCCCAGAATTCCAGGCAGACAGACACACCTCTTTCCCGGACAAGCACAGGCTGGGGGGAAGCCGTTCTGATTTTAATTGTTCCAATTTGATTCTTGGTCTGCTTGGATTTGTACCGTAATTACTGGCAAAGCAGAACCAGTAAGCAAGCACTCAGTCCTCTTGATCTATAGCAAAATTGCCTGAGAAGTCACAGTGGAATTCCAATGCCTTATTATGACACAGCCCTCAGTGTCGTAATGGGGTTTGGTTTTGTCATTGCTTTGCTGGTCTAAGAGAGGTGTAGGTATTTCACATTCCTCCATGAATGCTTGGGCATTTCACATTCCATTTGGAGCTCTTTCTTCTTTTTGGAACATTTTGGGTTCATAAACAGGGAATAAACAGAATATTTGAGGGCTACCCCACCCCTTTCCCAAACCCACGGAGTTCTCAGTAGATGTCCCTTCCATCAAAGGTGCCTGCGCGTGTCCAGCCTGCAGCGAGAGGCCCAGGGCAGCTGGCCTCTGCCCTTCTCAGGTCATTGCTGCAGCCCATCCCTTCCTGCCTGGACTTCTGTGCGGCTCCTGGCTGGCCTCTTGGCTTCAGGCTTTCCACCCCCGGACTTCACCCTGTCCCCAGGGCCTCCTCAGAGTCAATGTGATTTTGTCACCACGTTCCTCTGCTTGAGAACCTCTATGGACACTCTGTGACTGGCAATATCATGATCTTTAAAACTGTGTGGCCTACCGTCCTTCCTTCCTGTTGTGTAGGAAGAGAGAGACGGTGGGCAGTGGCCATGGTGCTCCTGGTGTCCACCCAGATCCCCTTTGTGCAGCACTTACCCCGGTCCCCACTGCCCACCACTGAATGATACAGAGGCAGGTGGCCAGCCCTGCCCGACCTTTGTCCCTCCACGGCCAGCTTTGGGTGCAGCCAGCACCTTAGGGCTTCCTGGTGGCCTCTGATGCAGCAGGTTGCCAGCTGGGCCATGTCAGTGCCCACCTGCCTTCTCCAGCCCGAACCTCCAATCAGCCTGTGCTTCTGGAGACCCTGAGCTGCAACAACGCAGCATTTCACGGGCTGAGGAGGAGCATAGCATGGTTTAAGCAGGGGTCCTCAAACTTTTAAAACAGGGGCCAGTTCACTGTCCCTCAGACCATTGGAGGGCCAGACTGCAGGCCCCAGGATGAGTCAGATTCTAAGTAGCACAGGCAGCGGCAGTAAAAACACCCAGTGGGCCAGATAAATGTCCTAGGTGGGCTGCATGTGGCCCGTGGGCCGTGATTTGAGGATGCCTGATTTAGAGTCTTCTCCATCCCTGTCCAGCATCCCTGCCTGTGAGATCCAACGAGGCTGATCCTCAGCTGTGGGACGGGGAGTCTGCAGTGTCTGAAAGGACAAGAAAGGAATGAGGAACATGTGCCTGCTGAATTGGGTCCTCAAAAACCTGCCCAGATGTGGAGCAGGCTCCATGCAAGCCCCACTGCACCTTCCTTAACTCTTCTCCCTGCCGTTCCCATGGTGCCCGAGCATAAGGCCAAGCCTGGCTCTTCCAGAAGACAGGCTCTGTCCCCCTTCTGTGCCTGGTGTGTTGTACAGGCTGCGTTACTGGAATCTGTGGAGATTTTTCTTGGGTGTGAGAGAGTAAAATCCCCAGAGGCACTATCTCCAGAACCCGGAAGGAGAAGGGAATGGGAGGAGCCTGCCAGTGGGGGTGGACAGGCGCAGAGGCAGCTGCTCCCTTCCACAAGAGCTGGGGTGCAGGGAGAGGGCAGAGCGGGTGTGACTGTGCTGTGTTTCTGCAGGTGCCATGGAGAGGGCAGGTGCTTCCAGGATACCCCCATCCCAGGCTGGACACTCACAGCACTGGGAGCTCCTAGGCAGCCGCCCTCATCCTGCCCTCAGCCTCCTGGTGTGGTTTTGTGCCCATGGCTGGCTGAGTGAGACGCCTGTTGCGTGGAGATGCTTAGTGAACAGGGTGTGAACCTGTGTCCCTGGCTTGCATTTCGGGCCAATCCACCTTTGGATTAGAAACTTATCAGGAAATAACCTTTAAGTTCATTTATTTCAGGCAAAACCTCTTAACTTCAGTTCCCACATCTGTAAAAATAAGGGATTTCCTGTGACCACACAGCTCAGGTTTATCTGGGATCAGAAATCCACTTGCATGCGGCCTGATCCTCAGCTATGGGACAGGGCATATGCAGCCATAGTGTTTCTCTGAGTGGACGAGACAGGGCTGAGGAACACGCACCTGCTAAATTGGGTCCTCAATAAAAAACATGCTTGGCACGTGGCTCAGCGCATAGTAGGTGCTCACGTAGTGTTGCACTGAAGACAGCATGGCTGTGAGGACAGAGGAGCCATGTGCCATGGGCTGGTGCTTGCAGGGTTCTGCCTGGAGCTCACGGAAGGCTCCTGGGTGCACGACTGCCCCTGTCCAGTGAGCTCTGATTTCCCCTGAGGGAATCTTCAGGCTTCCAGAGGAAACTGGCCAGGGCTGTCCAATGAACAGGGCCAGTGGGCAGGGTCATTTATAAATTAGCAACTCAGCAGACCCAGGCAACTAGCTGCTGTCCACCCCCTTCTCTGCGATGAGTCGGCCAACAATGTGCAACCTTCGTGAGGTAGTGACCAAAGTGGCCGAAGTCCTTTGCTTGCTTTTATGCTGATGGTTAAAAGTTTCCATTCTCTTGCTGTTTCACTTCTTTTCAACCTGGACTGATTTCTTTAAGACCCAAGAATTATGCTATTTTTATATTTAAGTAGATCTGAGTTCCTTTTCTGTTTGCTTATTTCTTTTCCGTCTCTATAATTTTATTAGAGTAAAGTAATCTACTCCTTCACCCATTTTCTACACCTTCTCCGTATGCATCTCCCTAACCAACCACACTAACCCCTTGGATACACACACATGCACACACGTGCACAAACGTGCACACGCACACCCCACTCTGCTGCTTAGACTAACCCAATCCTCCTCCCCTTCGAGGCCTGGTGTCCTCCCTGACTCCCAGGTTTCAGCCAAGCCCTCTGTCTTCCTAGAAGACGTCAAGAGCCTCCCAGCTGATGGGACCCCTGCTTCTTGGAGTCCCCACAGCTGCTGCCGTCAGATGCTGGTTTCTGGGGCCACTTCTAGGTCTTTATCCCCAGGTTTAAATCCACAGTGGAGATGCTGCAATCTCTTTTTTTATTTTTATTTTTTGAACATCAGAACAGAAGTTTATTGGAACTAATATCTGTGCTTGTATAAATTCACTATTTTAAAGGCCGGTGCAATGCTTGTGGGCAAGAGCATCTGTGTCCTACAACACTGATCACCTTCTGTCACACTTGGAAGGTGCCGGAGCAGACGTTCTGGTTAGACGGGCAGGCGTAACTGCGCTGGAGAAACATTATCAGTTTTAGTTTGAGAGGCAGCACATCATGTCTTACTTTATGGCAATTTGACTTTCTGTGTAGGTCGAGATAGACATAGACTTGGGAGAAAGGCTTGGTATTTATAGAAAAACCCAGATAAGGTATTTTGACTAATTAGAACTCACCCCCCCCTTTACATGGTTAACTTCCTTAGAAATCTTGACCCCTACAAAAAGCATGATGGTCTTTTGGATATACACCTAGTAGAGGAATTGCAGGATCAAATGGCAGTATTCTCCAAATTTCTTTCCAAAAGGGATGTATTAGTTTGCATTCCCACCAGCAGTGCAGAAGTATTCCTTTTTCTCCGCATCCACACCAACATCTGTAGTTTGGGGATTTTGTTATGTGGGCTACTCTTACGGGAGTTAGATGATATCTCAAAGTGGTTTTGATTTGCATTTCTCTGATGATTAAAGATGAGTGTTTTTTCATTTGTCTGTAGGCCATGTGCCTGTCTTCTTCAGAGAAGTCCTTTGCCCACAAAGAAATGGGATTACTTGTTCTTTTCTTATTAATTGTTTGAGTTCTCTGTGGATTCTGATTATCAAACCTTTGTCAGAAGCATAACCTGCAAATATCCTCTTATTCTGAAGCCTGTCTGCTTGCTTTACTTATGGTATTCTTGGCTGTGCAGAAGCTTTTTAGTTTGATCAGATCCCAGTAATGTATTTTTGGTGTAGCTTCAATTGCCTGGGGGGTCCTCCTTGTAAAATATTCTCCCAGGCCAATTTCTTCAAGTGTTTCTCCTGCACTCTCTCCAAGAATCTTTATAGTTTCGTGTCTTAAGTATTTTAAATCTTTTATCCAGTGAGAATTTATTTTTGTTAATGATGAAAGGTGTGGGTCCAGTTTCGGTCTTCTACAAGATGCCAGCCAATTATCACTTTATAACAAAGATATTTGCACCAGATTGTTCATTGCAGCTCAATTCAGAATAGCCAAGTCATGGAAGAAGCCCAAGTGCCCATTGACCCATGAATAGATTAATAAATTGTGGTACATGTATACCACAGAATATTATGCAGCCTTAAAAAAGATGGAGGCTTTACCTCTTTTACATTTATGTGGATGGAGCTGGAACATATCCTACTTAGTAAAGTATCTCAAGAATGGAAGAAAAAATATCCAGTGTACTCAGTACTATTATGAAACCAATTTACAATCACTCACACTTTCATATGAAGAATAGATCACAACTCTGGCCCAAGATGGAGGAGGGAGGAGAAAAT
>CAUYTI010130564.1:0-21076 GCA_963575145.1 Galago senegalensis
GGGTGGGGAGTGAACCACTACAAAGGGGTCTGCGGCCACTTGGCAAGGTGACGATGTGTACCCCATGTTGACTGAGGTGGTGCTTTGGGCTGTGTACAGACGTGGGAGAAACTTAACTGTCGTGTGTGTTTGGTTTCGCGTCTACCAGCTAGACTGCAGTAGGACTGTTTTAAAGAGAAAGAAGCTTCCTGAGCGACATTATCAGGTCAGTGTGCTCAGTGAGGAAGGTGTGGACACCCCAGAGCCCACCTGGGACTCATGTCCTGACAGGCATCCAATAAAGTGTGGACACAGCTCACCACAGAGAGACGTGGTCATTCTTTCAACAGATCCTGTCATTGGATCATTAAGCTCTGAGTGAACATACTGTACTATCTGGCACCTGAGGTTGGATGGATGATACATGAATTTTAAAGTCAATATTCTCGTGCCCCAAATACATGCATCCGGGTGGTGCAGTCCCCTTGGGAAGCCAGAAGAGCCACTCATTTCTGCCTCCAGGCACAAACTGCTAAGAGAAGCTGCCTCACTCTCCGCTGCTCAGACCCCGTGCAGGGGCATCTCTGAAGTTCTGAAGTTTGTCTCCCTCCTGTGAGGGCTGATGCAGCCCCGCCAGCATCTCGGGATGCTCTTGCTCACCGCCTCTTCCTCCTCCCCCTCCAGCTGCTTCTCAAATCTGCCATCTCAGAAGCCTCCAACTAAAAATACACCTCGGCCTGGCTCTGGACTCTGAAAGTCTGTCCCCACGGGCTTCATTGACGCTGCTTGCTTTCTTATGAAAAATATGACTCACCATTCTACGGTGCTATAGAGGCCAGAAATGAGAAGAAAAGAAAACCCGCTGTAGCTGTCACACGGAAGACCTGAATAAGACATAAGATTCCGTTCCCAGAGTGCAGCAATTCAGCAAATACGTTCTCTGCACCGCTGGTGAGCGCAGCACTTGGTGGAGCTCTGGAAGGAAAGACTTCCTGCCCTCAGGGGATGTGTAAAGTAGTCTCTGGAAAAATAAGTTGTTAAAAATAGGGCTCACAAGAAGTGCCTTGACAGTCCAGACCAGGTCAAAATTATAGTCCAGACTTCCTGCAAAAACTGCCGCCTCTCAGAATGCTGCAAGAATGACAATCAGGGAATTGATTAAATGTAAACCCACAAAGACAAGAAAGGTTGGAAAGGAGGTGGCAGCACATGAGAGAATTTTGACAGTGGAAGGCAAACATACCAGCAAGTGACCCATGGGAGCAGCGAAGCTTAAGCCTGAGCCAGAGAGGGCTGTCAACAGAAAACAAGCTGCTCTTTGCTGGCTATCCAACGTCCACTGCCTCTGTGCTTGAAAAAGAACCCGGTTTTGTTTGGAGTAGCAATGTCACCCAAGCAACAGGTCATGATTGGTTCTAGCCAAACGTGATACTTGTGGTCTCTCCTTTCCCAGCCTCCATCCTAGAGAAACATAGCCATGTAACCCATTCTGGCCAGTAAGGCTAAAGCAGAATTCTTCTGGGCTGGCCCTGAGGATTGGGACCTTCACTGCCCCTCCTTCTTTCTACCTGGAATGCAGTTGTGATGGCTGGAGTTGCAACAGCCATTTGTCAGTCCTGAGGAGGGGAAGAGAGCAAAAGGATTGCACAGACACTGACTCTGACATCCTTAAATTGAATCAATGCAGAAACTGCTGGCTTCAGACTTCTTGGTGAAGTCTTTTGGAAGAAACTGTTTTGGCTCGGCGCCTATAGCTCAACTGGCTAAGGCGCCAGCCACGTACACCTAAGGTGGCGGGTTTGAATCCCCAGCCCGTACCCACCAAACAATAATAATGGCTGCAACCAAAAAAAAAAAAATAGCCAGGCGTTGTGGTGGGCGCCTGTGGTCCCAGCTACTTGGGAGGCGGAGGCAAGAGACTGGCTTGAGCCCAGGAGTTGGAGGTTGCTGTGAGCTGTAATGCCACGGCCCTCTACCCAGGGGGACAGCTTGAGGCTCTGTCTCAAAAAAAAAAAAAAAAAAAAGACACAGTATATAAAATAACAAAAGGTATCAGTGTATGTCAAGTATGATTAATTTAATACAGGTTTTTTTTTCCCTTTCTTAACATGTGTATACATATTTTGGGCACTCTCTTTTATACACACACACACAGGTCATTATGAAAGTTTTGAGATACATAAAAATCAAGAAACATAAAATCCACATGGATGGGGCGGCACCTGTGGCCTAGTGGGTAGGGCACCAGCCCCATATACCGAAGGTGGCAGGTTCCAACCTGGCCCCAGCCAAACTGCAACAAGAAAAAAAATAGCCAGAAGTGCATTAATGTACATAGTTACCATTCAATAAAAAAAAAAAAGTCTAATAATAAAAAAAAAAGAAAAGAAAAAAATAGCCGGGTGTTGTGGCAGGTGCCCATAGTCCCAGCTACTCGGGAGGCCGAGGCAAGAGAATGGCCTAAGCTTAGGAATTGGAGGTTGCTGTGAGCTGTGATGCCACGGCACTCTACCGAGGGCGATAAAGTGAGACTCTGTCTCTACAAAAAAATTAAAAAATCCACATGGATGGAAACATGAAGACAAACGAAGCCCTCCTACCAACACCAATAAGCCCAGCAAGTTGAAACTTGCAAGGGGGAATCGGAAAGGACACTGTCGACTGTGTTTCTTGGAAGTGAAATAGTGGATCATAACACAGTCTGTCTCGGAACTTTCACAGTCATATACATAGGATACACACATTAATAGAAGAAAATGTCCCAGGGAGAAAAGCTAGAATCTTCAGCATAAAAGAGTTCACTGAGTACTGATGAGTATGACTATACTTAGACCTAGCTTGGCAAAATTTTAGAATTTTGAGTATGAAGAGAAAATGCTAAAATATCTCAGAATGGTTAAAAAGCAAAAAAAGCAGGCTATTTACAAAAAGAGAGCAAATTAAGCATCTCGACAGCAACATGTGGTTTCTGTAGAACGTAAGAGGAAATTATTTTTAATCTAGAATCCCATGTTCAGATTAACTATTAGTCGAAAAGAAAGGCAAACAAGCACATTTCGAGGTTTATGGTAATGGCTAATCTTTAATGAACCCTTACTACGAACCAGGTATTGCTCCATGTGCTTCACAATTATTACTTATTCTATCCTCAGAACAGCCCGATTAATTTGGTATGATTGTTATCCCTGGTTTTACAAGTGAGAAAACAGAAGCACAGAAAGTTGGGAATCTTGCCAAGATCATGCCATTTATAGAAGGCAAAGCTGAGCTTTGAACCCAAGCAATTGGACCGCAGAGTCTACCCTCTTGTTACAACATAATTTTTTCTTTCTTGAAATAAAGAAGGCAACATGGGCATACATTTTCTGAGTGCCTGACCGACTGAGTGACACGAAGAAGGAAGCAAAGAAAGAGGAAAGCGTCAGATCCCAGAAATGGTGGCACCAACCTGGGTCGGGACACTTCAGGGTGACAGTATGACTACAAAACTGAGAAAGGAAACCAGAACATTTCATGAAGAATGTCCTCAAAAAGAAGGGGGATCCTATTGTACAAATTGGGTAATTAAAACCCCAATGTTCTTCATAGTAAATGATAGCACCTATTTTTCCTGTCAACAAGAAAAAAAAGACAGACATTTGAGGACTCAATGGAGAGCCATTTTTTTTTTGGAGAGAAAGGAAAAAGAGTATTTGGAAGATTTTTATCCTAAGTGGATGAATTTAGTCACATGAACAGTTTTGTCTACATGAGTTCAGTCACACCACTTGCTTCTCCAGTGTATAATATTTACTCAATATCGTAAATGCAGTTTATTACTTTTCCATTTTTAATTATGGGGAAAGTGTGGACAATTTAATTATATTTTCTATAGAACAGAAAATAAGAGAAGCCTTGTGATTTACAAGTACAGTAGTTAATAGAAGATAAAGTAAACGAATGAAAGGAAGTGGGGGAGGAAAGGTGTATGCAGGGGGAGTTGAGGTGTGTTTACTTCTTCATTTTATGGAGCAGAAGTCATTAAATACAATGGTAGAATGTTGCAAGTGAATAAAAGTAAACACTAACCTGGTAAAAATACACCTGCTAAAGTTGTCAGAATCAAAATGAAGTCACTAATGTTAAGAAAACCCTGACAGCTGGGCACCGTGGCTCACTCCTGTAATCCTAGCACTCTGGGAGGTCCCCATGGGCTTCCTGCCTGAACTCAGCAGTTCAAGATCAGGTTAAGTAAGAGCAAGACCCATCTCTACTAAAAATAGAAAAATCAGCCTGGCATTGTGGCAGAAGCCTGTAGTCCCAGCTACTGGGAAGATTGCGGCAAGAGGATTGCTTGAGCCTAAGAATTTGAGGATGCCGTGAGCTATGATGCCAGGCATTCTATCCAGGGTGACGGACTAAGACTTTGTCTTTACAAAAAAGAACATAATTAATCTGAATATACCATAATGGTGTTTGATTTATAAAATACGTGACCTCTTACACCAAGAGGTAATATCTGAACTTAACGCCTCCTCTGAGACTCCGGATTGGATCTATGTGCTTTTTCCTATCCGTTTAATGGGTCCACATAATACAAATAACCTGTGAAGAATTTTGGACTAGAAAAAAAAAAATTCTGGAATAGAGTTTCTTTTTCTGCTCTCCAGGAAATCAAAGATTCTCATTTCCTGGAACTTGACTCATATAATTGGCATATTAAAAATAATATATTTCCCATTTTTATTCTGACTTCCCCAAATAAGAAACTTCTCAAGAAGGACAGGAAGCTTCTATGAATTGCAGAAGCTAGTGTAGCATTTTAGAAGCCAGAGTTAAATGAATAGACTTCTCCACTGTCAAAGATGTCCATGTTCCCAACCCCTAGAACCTGTAGATGTTACTTCATGTGCAAAAGAGATTTTCATATATGACAAATTAAGGATCATGAGATGCAGCGTTTATCCTGTATTATCTGGGTGGGCCTGATTGAAATTAAAAAATCAGCATACAAGGCTCCAGATAACACTAATCTTATGTTTAAAACACCTTAATAGGGGCAGCACCTGTGGCTCAAAAGGGTAGGGCACCAGCCACATATGCTGGAGGTGGCAGGTTCAAACCCAGCCCCGGTCAAAAAAAAAAAATAATAAAACATATATATATGATATGGATATATATGTGTGGGTATAATATACACCCACAGTAATGTATTAATAGTGGTTATTTCAAAATGGTAGAATTACATAATCTTTATTTTCCTCTTTGTACTTTTATATATCTTGGAAATTTTAAAAAATTACATTGAAAGAGTTTAATTATAAAAACTAAGAGAAATTAAATGAAAAATAAAGCTTTTAAAAGTTAAGTGAAAATAATTTAAAACCCAATAAAAGTAATAGAGTTAAATATATGAGTAGATGCTACAGCTAAAAAGTTAAAACATTAAAATAAACACTAAAAAACAAAGACAAAAGGTAAAAATAAAAATTAGAAAATTAATAATAAAATTTCAAAAGTGTGGAAAGTAGATTTAAAAATCTTTAAAGTCTAGAAATGAGGACTTAACGGTGAAGTAAGGCGAGTGGAAAACAGGAAAAGATTTAACAGGTAGAAGGGAAATGAAGAAACAGAAAAAAATAATCAAATAGCAAATATTGTTGCAGCAAGAAATTGTTACGTGAAGCCAGGAAACTGATCCAGTCAACAGAGTATGTCCTGAATAAAATAAGTAAAGATGAAAGGAAGAGAAGAGAGTGATTGAGTAAATTCAACTGTAGTGCACCTACCAGCTTCAGTTCTCAGTACAGTCTGGCTGAAGAAACCTTTCTGGGAAAATCCCCTCTGGTCCCATCATACTCCTTATTGACTCAAAAATTAGGAAAAGGAGCCAGACGATACCACCCTTCTCTCCTCCTTTGCCTACAGGCGTGTTTTAACCAATTCTGTAGAAAGAGCCTCAGCTCTATACAAATCCGTCTCTACCTGTGAGAAGCTTCAACAATTAAGGACATTCAGCCCCTGGAAACTGCCAGCCTCTTACATGCTAGAGACAAAGGACTAGGCTTCCTCCAAAACAACCATTTATGAGTTTGTTTTATTTCATTCCACTTGCTTAACACCTATAGCTTATTGACAATTAACTTGCCACTTGTTCAGAACGGCCTTTCCTAGCCACTCAATCTAAAGAATTTTCTATCTTCCAATATTGTTTTCGTCCTTCATGGACTTTTCATAGTTTGCAATAATTTACGTATGTGCTTACTCTTTTAGCATCTACTTCTCTGAGATTGTAAAATTCACTAGAGACAGGATCATCATGTTGTGATCATGTTCATCGTTAGAGAATACAGTATTGACACTCAGTAGCACTATAAGAATTTGTTGGATGGGTATGTAGATGTAAGCATGCATCTATCAAGCCATCTGCTATTTGTATTGTTTTCTTTGTAACCCAGCACCTTCAATAACACTGGATGTATGATGAGGCCCTATAAATTTGTTGGCTATATTGTAGGCACTATGGATGTAAAAATGAGCAGAGCATAGTTTGGCCATCCAGAAGACAAGTTTTAAGGAAGGGAACCTATGAACTAATAATTATAGCAATGTGATTTGTATGGCATGTTAGAAATATGAACTGGGCACTATGGAAGCACAGGAGAGAGTATGCTTCACTGCTTGCAGAGTTCAAAGCCTCCTAATGGGGGCTACACTTGAGCTGTCCCTAAAGGATGCCTAGAAGTTTTCTGAATGATGAACAAAGGAAAAACATCCCAGAAGATGATACCTAAAGATAAAGAGAGGATTGTTTGCAGAATCAAGAGTTGTCCAATGTGGCTGCAAAACACCAGGTGCTACAGAGGAGCACCAGAGGAGGCTGGGACAAAGGCCAGACTGGACCAAACATGTTAGCTTTGTCTTGTATGTGATGACAAGGACAAACGAGAAAATAACATGATCAGATTTGCATTTTAGAAAGGGCTCTTCTGCCGAAGCATAGCTAGTAAGTCAGAAGGGCAAGAAGGTATGGAAAGCAATTACAATTTATGTAAGAAATGATGAGGGCTTGACCGTGTCAGTGGAGGTAAAAATAGGGAACAGATGAATTCTGGGGCTACTCAAAAGGTAGAATAGACAGAAGGAGACAGCCACCAGAGGGATGAGGAGACTGATGGAGACAGGTTTCCAGGAATCCGTGGTCTCCGGTTTGAGTGCCCAGATGAACTACAATGCCGTTAACCCAAAACTGGGAGGGGAAAGAAGAGGAAAACATTTGGGGATATTTTGGGTCCCCAACCCAGAGGTTGGTCTGATTAAAAAGGTTAGTGTGCGATTCACGAATAGAGTCAGAAGTGAGGATGAGATTTGGCAGTGATGAGTTCGCCCCTGATAGGAACGTGGACTCAGGGAACAGAGAAAAGGATGAGAAGGCACTGAGCGTAGAACCCTGTGGCATATGTACGATTCGTTTCAGTATCAAATTATTGCTTATTTGGTGCAGATTTCTTCTGCTGACTTAATTTTAATAACTTATTCACTGTGGTTAGACAATTCCATAATTTAATTTTAGTTAAGTGTATGCAGTGTTGACACTGTTGCTGTTTACAATAACTCAAGGCTAATATTTTAATCTTTGAAAATGTTTTAATTATTTCTATAATTAAAACTTAAACAACATACTGCACAAATCATGGTCATTTTATACCTTTGGTTTAATTTAAAAATAAACATGTAGACACAGATGAATGTTGAAATGACTTCCTCCTTGCCTCCTCCCTCTGCTGGCCTACTGTTGCTTTTATTACTCAAATAGTATTACAACTGTGTCCCGCTTTTGAGAAAGTCACCTGCAAAACTGTCATTGCACAGTTCTTAAAGAGCTGCTGAAATAAAAATCCACAAAACACAGCAAGTAAACGGCTATTAGCATATTCATAAACTGAAACATAAGGTCAAACTTCTTATTTTCCTTCCAAAAAGTCACCCACTTACATCATCGATCATTCTTTTGTGTTCTGTAGCCAATGGATTAAGGCACTATGATTTGAATAAATTCTCAGAGGCAATTATATTTTAAAAAATAACAACATCTAGAAGGGAAAAAATGTTTTAATAGTTAAAGGTACATGTTAAATTAAGATACTGCAAAGGTTTAGACAGCTCGGTAGACAACTTCGGAAAATTGTCCTTTAACAGCCTTGTAATCTCACAAGTAAAGTCTCTTTTTATTCATCGATATTTGCTGTAAAAAAATGTGACAGTTGTGCTGATTTTCTTGCTAACATAATGGCATTAATATACTCAAATTACTGTTGTCTCTTGTACTAAGAGTTTCCAAGGAAGCATGAAGACTGGGAGGAAATCCTCAGTATGCTGGTCATCAAAAGGCGTAAAATACCTCTTAGTTTGGAGAAAAATTATCTGAGAAAATTCATGAAGCATCAGAAAAATTCTCTTGGACATTGAAAAATCTATATGACATAGGCACCAAAATCAGAAGGCAGGGATACTTTGTGTGTATAGCACATGGCACCTCCAAAGTTGGCCTGATTATTTAGTAAAGGGCCACTTAAATGATCTGAGTCAATCCTATCTGATTAGAAAAAGGGCTGATGGAAATGAGATAGCACTTTCTTCAACCCTGGCCTACCCTGAAATAAGTAAGTAGGGAGGGGTGGGCAGCCGTCTTTGTCTCCCCTCCTCTAGTAAATCCTGGACCCCCAAACATCCTCTGTGACATCATAAAGATAAATTCTTTCTCCCCTGTCCATTTATGCTGTTATTTTCCATAACACAGAATATCAAGGCACCGTTATTTTTTTTAGAATGGCTTTGACTTCTAGACACATTGCCCAGTCACCCCAAGGACCTTTGGTCTCTGCAGCCTGCATATGTTTCCCTTTCTCCTTGTCCTGTCTCCACATCCCACCCTCTGCAGCTGCCCACTCCCACCACTCTCTCTCATGGTTGAGGGCCAAGTGGAATATTGTCACCTCTGTACAGCTTTCCCTGATCTCCTTTCTCAACCCCCACCCCAGAGCAATTGAATTAATTTACATAAAGTACTCCCAGCACTGCCTGGGATACAAACTGTATGACATGAGCATTGGCTGCTGTCACCTTCATCCGTGTGTGTTTCTAAAGTGCTTTCTATAAACCTTCAGTGACTTGACTTTCATCCTCTCTCTTAGTTTTCCCCTCATTTCTTGACTCCAAATTCACTTTCTCAGGAAAGTCTTCCCAGACCATTATGAAAAATTTCAAAACCACTTCCTTTTGAAACACCTTTTCTGTCTTTTTAAATCTTTAGCCTTTCCCACTACCTATATTTTATTTCATTGTCTTATTCCTGGGCTGTCTCCCTCATCAGAACGTAAGTTCCATGAGGGGCGTAACTAGCTGTTCAATCAATGAAGGGAATTTGTCTGCATCTGGCCTCACCTACTCAGACTCTATTTCCCCAGAGAACCGAACATAGCATCTGGCACTCAGTGGACCAGGTGAGTAACAGAAAGGCCTGGGATCCTGAGGCTGTGCCCATTGGAACAGGGTGCCCTAGTGAGAAACTAGGAGGCACTGAGTATTAGAAATTCCCCAAATGGACATAAAAGTTTACACACTTTTCTTAACTATGGTGCTGAAGGAAGACTCTGGCTCTTGGGTACACTGTTTATGTTTATTAAGAACAATACTGGATCATTTATAAAGATTACTGACACATAGCATTTTGCAAAGAAAGATAAAGCCGACATATGTTCTATTTGCTTCTAAGGGATAAATTTAAGGATAGATGAAAGTCCCAGTGTTACAATATTATATGATGGGTACTGTTTGTAAAAAGCATAATCCAGGGCCATTTTTCTCACTATACTAAATAACATTTCTATTGAGATCATCTCCAAAGTCATACCACAAAATACTGTGAAAATATCAGAAGTGGCCAGTGCAGGATAATTTTTAAAAGGAAATCATCATTTTTGAACGTCCATACAAGTCAACATGTTCTTATTTTTATCAAAAGATTTCAAGGAGTTTGAGAAAGTGTCACCAAAAAAGTTGCTGAACAGGAATGTGGAGAAAGGCAGGGTTTGTTAACTGGCACAAAATAGATCTACTTGAAATTTGGAACTCAAAATTCAAACTCACTTATAAGGTTATCTGCCCTGCCCTGCCCATGTAAGGTACATTCTTAGCCAGGAATGTTAAGTCCTAGATAATTCTATTCTGAATGACACAGAAACTGATAAAAACTAACCCAACCGCTATGGCAGACTAAATGTCCTGTCACATAGATCAGAAAGAAGTATTGAATCTTACCCCACTTAGTGATGGTGTGACCTCAAGTAAGTAACAACTCCTCTGAGCTTCCATTGCCTCCTCTCCAAATAAGAATAACCCATTTGGCTCTGCACCCATCGCTCAGTGGTTAGGGCACCAGCCACATACATCAGGGATGGTGGGTTCAAAATCGGCCCGGGGCCTGCTAAACAATAATGACAACTACAACAAAAAAAGAACTGGGCGTTGTGCCTGGCACCTGGAGTCCCAACTACTTTGGAGGCTGAGACAAGAGAATCGCTTAAGCCCAAGAGTTTGAGGTTGCTGTGAATGGTGACGCCACGGCACTCTACTGAGAGCTATGTAATAAGACTCTGTCTCATTAAAAAAAAAAAAAGAAGAAGAAGAAGAAGAAAGACAGAATAACCCATTAGCACTGCCTTACCCAGTTGTTGTGAGGCTCTGAGAAAACTGTGTGAAAACAGTGGTAAATTCTGAAGTGCTGTGCAAATGTAATGTAGAATGTGTGTTCTTTCCAAAACCTAATCCTTGCCTCAATAAGTTACCTCTTTGTTCTCAAGCTTGCTTTTGTCCGATTTCACATGAGCTCAAGATTTAATTTCTTACCCACTGAAGTTATTCCTTTAGACCTTGCCTCTGCCCAACTCGTTCTTGAAATACTGGGACCTAATTACTTCTCTGGCTTCTGTTTAACTCAGCATATAATCATAGGTTTATGTTGAACTTGCTGCCCAAGAACTGTAAGTGTGAACTGTAGACACCCTCCCCTGTCCACTGTAAGCAGTATTTGAGAGGAGAAGACAAGGTGACGTGGAATTTCACTCCTTTTTTTTCAGAGGACTAAGCCAATTCCTTACCTTTAAGAAGATTTACTTGAAAGGACTTTCAATTTGTCTTCACGAAATAATGTAGAAGCCATTATTCTTTCCATTTGTCTCCCACTTCAGCACTGGGCTGAATGTCCTTATAAACTAAAACAAGAAAGCATTCGGAAAAGATTTTAACAGAAAAGTGGAGCTGATGGCTAATGCCAGCTGTAACAAGGTCTAGGGGCCTGTTTCCTCTTAATGTATAAAATACTGGAGATAGTGCTGACTGTGTGCCGGGGTTTTTACATGTATTAATTCATTTGCTCTTCTTTTTAAAGAGGAGAAGATATTTTTATTATACTTATACAACATTTTAAAAAAATTCCTTTTCATAGAATACATTTCCACAGTGGGAAAATAACAATTTATTACTCACAGTTTTATATTTGCAGACAGATTATTTTAGAACAAGTAAAACATATTTGAGAGGCTCAGTGCCTGTAGTGCAGTGGTTACAGCGCCAGCCATGCACATTGAGGCTGGCAGGTTCGAATCCGGCCCAGGCCTGCTAAAACAACTATGACAACTGCAGCAAAAAAATAGCCGGGTGTTGTCACAGGCACCTGTAGTCCCGGCTACTTGGGAGGCTGAGGCAAGAGAATAGCTTACGCTTGAGAGTTTGAGATTGCTGTGAGCTGTGATGCCATGGCACTCCACCTAGGGCAACATAGTGAGACTCTGTCTCAAAAAAAAATAATAATAATAATTTGAGGATTAAGTCTCAGTTTAGAATTTGTAATATTGTGACATATCTAGAAGGAGGAATCTAGTCCGTACCTGAAACTTCTCTATATTCAGAACTTCTCCAAGCTTTTCTTTCTAGGATTTAGAAATCCATAATGTGAAATATCAGTATTTCCTAACTGTATAGTATCCCTAGGATATGTAACCATTAGTAGCTGGTATCAACCCAACAGAGAGGGAAGTTTTCAAAAATTAAACACTATCTAATTTTCTACAAAGTCTTTTATTCATGAATTAACAGTCTCTCTTCATTCATAATTCACTCCCAGAACAAATATAGAAGTTTGCTCATGAATTGATAGTAATAAAGCTAAATGCTCTTTAAGAGACTGATAAATTAAAAGACGAAAGCTCTTCTATAATGTTTGGTTGTACTGAGAGCCTTGTGAGAAGTTGAGGGACAACTCCATCGCCGAACAGAATATGGAACTCAGTCTCACAATTTCTCGGACATGATACCTTTCAAACCTTTCCTCAAAGATTCAATCTTGAAAACAACCATGTGATTATGAGAAGAGGTTTGTCCATCCATGGACTTCTCTGCTATTTCCTCACCGTGAGTTGAATGGCAGGACAAAGCAGAAGCAAAGAGGCGTGCAATCAGTTCTCAAGGTACTAAGTCAAGAAGGTCTGAGCTTCCGCAGCACGGCAGCAGCTTTGCAGATGCCCACATCAAAATAATTGAAATAACAAAGCCCAGCAAAGGTAAAAGCCAAAAGTACCCAAAGGCCTGCCTTGGCAGCTTTCTGCCACCTTCCCCACGAACAGAGTAACAACTTGTCCAAGGCCCTGTGACTGTGGAGAGTAAGGGCAGCAGCCAAGGGGTCCATCGCAGAACAAGGGATTCAAAGAAGCTGGAAGCAGACCCAGGAGCACAACACTGACAACCCTCTCACTAGTCCGGGGGGAGATGCAGCCTCAGGACCAGCATGGCGGATTGGTGACAGGTGCATGCGCTCTGCTCCACACCACCCTGGGGTGGGTTAGTCCTGGAGAAGTGCTGAGACTCACGCTGGTCTGACCACAGGGGTTCGGAGGAAAAGAGCTTGGCCTCCTTGGGCACCACGGAGGACGCTCAGGATTCAGAGAACCTCTGTATCACTCCAGAGGGCTCAAGGTCATCCACCAACCCCAATTCACTTACTCTTCATGATTTTACCTTCATCTTACAGAGGAGGAAAGGAGTTTAAATGCAGTCAAACAGCTATTGGGGGCAGAGCTGGGTTTCAAACTCATGCAAGCTGGTTCCAGAATGTATAGCCTTAACTCTGTGTTATATTACTAAGAATAAAGATGATGATGATGATAAAAATTCTATTAATTGTGTTGCATAGCAAATGACCCCAAAATGTGTTGTTTTAAAACTACAACACCAAATTCCTATGAGTCAGGAATTTGACCATCATTTAGCTGAGTCCTCTGCTTCAGAGTCTTTTACAAACTGCAAGCAAAGTGTGCTCTGGGGCTGTAGTCATTCAAGGCTCAACTGGGGAAGGATCCACTTCCAAGCTCGCTCTTGTGGTCATTGATAGGACTCAGCACCTTGCAAGCTGTTGGAGAGAAACCCCCCTTCAGTCTGTGCCTTGTGAACCTCTCAAACACGAAAATTTGCCAAGTGGGAAGGAAGCTGGGAAGGAAATAGAGTCCAACAAGATGGAAGTCACCATCTACTGTTATGTAGTCACCGAAGTGGCATTCTATTATTTTTGCCAAATTCTATTCCTCCAAAGCGGGACACATTTAAAGCCCACACTCAGCTGGAGGGGATTACACAAGGGCATGAACATCAGGATCATGGGAAGTCATGTAAGAAGCTGCCTACCCCCATAATAATTAACATGGTATAAATATAAGCAAGTACCATATACTGAGAGCTTACTATGTGCCAGGCAATAGTACAAGCGTTCCACAATATTAATTTATTTAATCCTTACAACAAACTTCATTTGACAGATGAATTAGTAAGAAAGAATGCCATGATTACAAATAGGGGTGCTCTCGGGGGTCATGATGGGCAGCAAGATGGCGTCTGCCAGCAGGGTCGTCCAGGTAGTCAAGCCGCACACTCCATTAATACGATTTCCCAACAGAAGAGATAATCCTAAACCCAATGTATCAGAAGCTTTGAGATCAGCAGGACTACCATCTCACTCTTCTGCAATTTCCCAGCATTCGAAGGGAAGTAAATCACCAGATTTGCTGATGTATCAGGGTCCACCAGACACTGCAGAAATAATAAAAACATTACCTCAGAAATACAGAAGGAAACTTGTGTCTCAAGAAGAAATTGAATATATCCAACGTGGAGGTCCAGAGTAATCACTAGGGCTGCTGTTTGTCATCAGACGAAAGAATTACCTTTACAATAAATGACTTCCAAAATGAAAAAGGAGAAGTTGTATATTGAACAACTTTAATAAATATCGTGTAAAAAAAAGATATAGACAATTTAGATGGATACTTGTAGCTCCTAATTTATGTATTTTGGTCTGCTTCTCCATAAGCTTACCTAAATGTTTATATACTTTATACTTATTAAAGTATACATTTGTAAAAAAAAAAAAAAAAAACAAATAGGGGTGGAGAAATTAATACCACTCTCCTGTATTCCAACAGAGGAAAGTAAGTGTGTGTTTAGAAGGCTTCAAAATGATTAACACAAACTAAATCTACCCCAGTTTTTATACCTTTTAATAATCTTTCATTTTATCCACAGAATGAGGCTTCTTAGCTAATGGCAAACTGGAATTTCTTAAAGTAACTCCCCTTAGACTCTATCAGTTCTGGGGGTATGGGAGAAGAATTATCCTTTAAAAGAAATCAAAAGAGGAGGGAGGAAGATAGGGAGGGGGCAGGGGAGGGGTGGAAGAGGGAGGGTGTTGGGTAAGCTCTCACCTACAGGCATGATGCGGGGAGGTGATTTGCATTGGCACACCTCCTAGGTGAAGCACTCAACTACAACTTGGACTTTACCTAGCAAATACAAATAATGTAATCTAATCATTGTACCCTTATATGTTAATCTGAAATTCTAAAAAATTACTATGTCTCATGCATGTTATATTTGCTAAAAATGTGACCTATACATTAATTCAGTTTTTAAAAATGAACTTCTAGTAAGAATCATCTTAAGTTTTCTATGGGAAAGCTACCAGGGATACAAGATATCCAAGTAAATTCCAGTTTTAATTTGGTTCTAATTTGTTTTTAGCCTGCTTGTCTTCAAAAAGTTAAGATGCCCAGCTCCCAGTTGGTCAGCCTTAAAGAAGGATAAGAGGGAATGATTATCTTCCCTGGAAGATTCTGTGGAATTGGATGGAGGCGTTGAACAGACTCTCTCCAGTCCTGCCCTCCAAATTAGAGGCCGGTGGAAGTAGAATCACTTAGGACAGAAAGGGCTGGAAATTCTATTCCCTATTTTTAATAGGGACTAAAGCAGTTGCTTACTATGAGAGCTGCATGGAAACCATCCCAGATTCCTAGGCCTCCGGGTGTGTGTCTATTTTCAAGCCCCTGATATTTGCAATGACACATCCTTTAAACATCCAGAAGCCAGTTCCTGGTCAAGTTAAAAACATCAACAAATGAATATAAATTCAAAATTCGGAATATAATACAAACAAACAAAATTCAATAGTTTATTACTAAAAGAATAATAATATTTACTAGGCAGGTTTAATCCAGGCATGCCAGAAAGATTATCTATTAACATATTAATATAATTCATCGCCCTAATAGGTCAAAGAAGCAATAGCATCTCAACACAAGCCAAAACAGCACTTAATAGAATCTGGCAACTATCATAATTAAAAAAAAAAAACAGGCCCAGTAAACTGGAGATAGAAAAAGCTTACTTTACCATGACAATGATTATTTATCTAAATGAATATATTTAACAACAAAACACCAGAATTCCCAATAAAGTCAAAATCAAGACAAAAATGGTATTGAGTTAGTGCAGTCTTTGAACCCCAAAATAAAAACAATCTAAATGTTCATCAATTGATTATTAAATAAATTATGATACAATTGCAATGTGGATACTACATAGCCATTACCATCATGTTGTACATGAGGGTATATGTGTATATGCATATGAGATCTATACACATATAACATGTTTAGATATGTGCATGTGTATCAATAATATACATTTGTAAATACAAAATATGTATATGTAAATATAATTTATGCTGAAAGGTTCCAAAAATAAATGCAAACTACTAGCAGTGGTTCCTTTAGAAGAATGGGATTAGTAGAAAAAGTGAGTAGAAAAATCCCGTGTAAGGAACGTAATTCTGTACCATTTAAACATTTTTGGAATAGGACACATTATGTATCCAATATTTAAACCAACTTTTAAAAACAAGTCAAAGAATATTCATTTATGTGTTTTCCAAATTCTCTGTTAATCATATATTTATTTTGTAATTAGGAAAAAGATGATCAAAGGCTACTATGATCTTTAAATTACAGATCGCATTAAACAATTATAGAGTTTATAGAAGGCAATCTGTTTATCGTAAGCTGATTTCTAAAAGGGCCACAATGCCTTCTAACTCTGTCTCCGTCGTATAAAACTTTCGGGAAAGCTAAATACGTGCATTTTATTGCAAAGTCAGCTGCCTTTTCTTGATCTGCCTCATTTGGGCATTTCTCTGAGGTTCAAAATCTCAGCGTCATTCTTCATTCCTTCCTCTTTTCTGTATGGAGTCGCTCACCAGCTTCTCTTGATGATCTTTCCCTCATCTCTCACACAGCTCTTTTCCATTCTAATCCCATGCCCCTTGGCTCAGGACGTCACCGTCCACAGGCGGGCCACTGAGCCATCTCACTAACTCTCCCTGCCTGCCAGCTCCCTGTCTTCAAGGCACATCCTTCATTCCCAAATGGCCCCTTAGGGCATCCGGTTACTCCCTCCCTGGTTCTAACCGGCTACATTCCTGCCTTCTCACCTATGCTTTCACTATCTCTCCTTGCAACGGTATTTACATTCTACTCTTCTTTCCTCTTTGACTCTGCCTCCGCACACCAAGAGCTCTTTTCATCCCTTTGTCTACTCAAACATTCCTTTAGTACCTATTTCTTAACCATATGCTGTATGCCAGACCCCGGACTAGGCACAGGCAGTACTGACTCACTTTTGTTAAATTAGTGGCTGGACCACAAAGGTATGAAACTCAAGTACAAAACATTATTATCTGCCTCAGCAGTATTTGATCATGTCCTCCAATGACTGCAGAGTTCTCAAAGAGCCCCTTACCTCTCTGCTTCCCTCTGACTCGAGTCTCAAGAAGTCTTTTTTGTATTCAGCAGTTAGTATGTGCCTTGGGTGTGGGCTAGATGTTAGGAATGGAAAGGTGAATGACACCTATTTCTTCCAGAGAACCCTACGTTTAACCAGGACAGTAGACAAGAAAATAAATGCCATGCTGAGCTAGAGGTATTCTGATAGAAATGTACAGAAGAAAAGAGAGAATGTGTTTAATTCGACTTGGGAAGAGCAGGGAAGCCTTCACAGATGACATGATGCTTGAGCTAATAGCAGGCAGGGGAGGTAAGGACAGTATTGCAAAGGCCCAAGGCACAGCCTGTCAGGAGGCCACAGCACTTCAGTGGAACTTGAGCACACTGGCTGGAGAGTTGGGCTGCGGCCAAATCTTTTTTTTTTTGCCTTGTTTTACATTCAAGGGATTGTAAAACACTAAAGAATTTTAAGCAATGGGGTAACATTATTAGATTTTTGTTTCAAAAAATACCTTTGGTGGCTATAGGGAAAGTAGTTTAGGAGAAAGGATGGCATGAAGGCAAGGTAAAAAGTCAGAAGGCTATTGTTAAAGTCCAGTAATGGAAGGAAAACCTGGAAGTAATGAAGTAGAGGACAGGGGGTTGGGATGGAGAGAAGGAAATGGTTTGGAGAGATACTAGAGAGGAAACCTCATCAGGACTCAGCTACTGTTGGGTTTGAGAAGATAAAGAAGAGGTAAATAGTAACTTCTGAGCTTCTGGCTTGGGTTTTTATAGCCGAGGCAGAAAACGCAGGTATTGGATACAAAAAGAGGAGGTGTACAATAAGTTTGAACTGCTTGTTAGGCATGGAGGTAGAAGGTCTTGGAGGCTGTTGGATGTACATGTCTCAAGTTTAGGAATTTGTTTGGGCTGAACAAATTCGGGAGTCAGAATATAGATAATAGTCAAACCCATGCGGATAGGTAATAATGCCCAGAAGAAATGTCTGTGAGGAGGATGAGTACCAAAGACAGTGCGTTAGAGCACTCCAACCATTACAGGGTCATAGCAAGAGGAACCAGGAGAGGATCCTGACAAAAATGCTCACTTAGGGTGGCCTGTGGCTTAAAGGAGTGGGCACTGGCCTCATATACCAGAGGTGGTAGGTGCAGACCTGGCCCCAGCCAAGAACTGGAAAAAAAAAAAGATCACATAAGTAGGAGGACAGTCAGGATATGTATTGTTTCTCATTACTGCTGTAAAAAAAATTATCAAAAACTTTGTGGTTTAAAATAACTCAAATGTATTATAGTTCTGTGGGTTTAAAAATCCAACACGTGCCTCACTTGTCTAAACTCAAGGTGTCAGCAAAGCAGCACACCTTTCTGGAGAAGTCTAGGGGAGAACTGGCTTCCTTAATTCTTTCCATCGAGAGACCACCTACATTCCTTAGCTTGTGCCCTATTCCTCAGCTAGTGGGTACAGTCTGTCTCACATCTTATCTCTCTGATCTTGCTGTGTCTTCACTTTGCTTTTGCTGACTCGCTTTTGCCTCCCTCTTCCGCTAGGAAGGACCCTTGTGATTACATTGGCTCACCTGTGCAGTCCAGGCTATCCTCTTTATCAGGTGATTGGAAACCTAAATTCCACCTGCAACTTTAATTCTCCTTTGCTTTGTAACCTAACATATCCCTGGGGCATCCCGGGATTAGGACACGGTTGGGGGGCATTATTCTGACTACCACAGCTGTCACCTCAGAAACCAATCGATCAAACAAACAGGAGAACAAAAGCTGAATCAAAGAAAAGGAACTAGAGATTAGTGATCCTGGGCAAATTCTCTCTCTGCCTCTGTGGATCTATATAACGCTGAGAATAACAGTGCCTACCTCAGAGAGTTGTTACATGATTAAATGAGCCAGTGTTTACAAAGCATATAAAACTGTGTCTGGCCTATAATTTTTAAAAAGGGCAATCGGATTAAATAAGGCAAATACTCAAAAATGTCCATGGCATTCGTTACGTTAATTAGGCAATTAGTGCAGTTTCAGAGAGATGGTAGACGTTTAATTACTGTAAGACACACAGAGGTGTGAAAGTTGGAGGAGAGGACTAAATGCTATTACTTAGGAGGAACTGTTTAAGAAAGGAGGGGGAAGGAACTCCCATCTCATTTCCCCATCCAACTAAAAGAAGATGGGAAATTGGGCGGCTCCTGTGGCTCAAAGGAGTAGGGTGCCGGCCCCATATGCTGGAGGTGGCGGGTTCAAACCCAGCCCCTGCCAAAAACAGCAAAAAAATTGCCTAATTTCAGAAATGTGAGCAAGAAAATAGTAAATATTTTTCATGTTTTTGTCGCCTGGACTGCTCAACAGAGACACATGCCTTTCCATGTAACATTAGTCACATCATTTGAAATGAAATATTTCTGGTGACTATTTTTCTGCTTTACATTTACTATCATTGTAATGTAAA
This sequence comes from Galago senegalensis, assembly GCA_963575145.1. Lineage (NCBI taxonomy): Eukaryota > Metazoa > Chordata > Mammalia > Primates > Galagidae > Galago > Galago senegalensis. Next base: position 19,578 of record CAUYTI010130564.1, read on the forward strand.
GTTGTTTTTGATAGTTCAAACAAGACCTTCAAATGCTGATGCTGATGCTTGAAAATTCTATTAAAAACTTTGGAATAGAAACTAAAAGTGATAAATTCCTCTGAGGAAGAGCAATAGTATTATTTGTTTAGAGGAGGTTATACTGCAAAATATTAGAAATGATACTGACATACTTAATGCAGCAGATACATCTTTACCCTTTAAAAGTCCTCAAGTATCTGGGCCAAAATAATGGGAAAAAAATTACTGGTGACTCAGCTGCAAGATCAATATCACTGGGCAGCGCCTGTGGCTCAGTGAGTAGGGCTCCAGCCCCATATACCAAGGGTGGCGGGTTCAAACCCACCCCGGCCAAACTGCAATAAAAAATAGCCAGGAATTGTGGTGGGCGCCTGTAGTCCCAGCTAGTTGGGAGGCTGAGGCAAGAGAATCACTTAAGCCCAGGAGTTGGAGGTTGTTGTGAGCTGTGATGCCACGACACTCTACCAAGGGCGACAAAGTGAGACTCTGTCTCTAAAAAAAAAAGATCAAAATCACTGTAATAGAGTTATAGACTCTGAAAAAGCATTCCAGCCCCCACTACCATTTATTTTATTTCTATTGGGATATTATACTAGTTCTTCAAGAATATATTACCTGCATAGAAATCAACTGCTCTCTCTTTGTACAACACTGTTTTATTGCATCTTTAAGATATTCAAAAAAAGAAAAGAAAAATCTTTTAGTTTTAAATTTAAAACTAAAAAAGTTGAGTTTAATTTAAAACTAAAAAAGGTTTTATCAGCCTTCCTGTAGCTAAGTGTATCCCTGTGACAAAGTTCTTGCCGATGGTATATAAGCCTTTGGCAGTTTGTAGAACCCTTTCAATAAAAGATCATTAGTGTCTTTTCAACAAATGTCATGAGAAAACTGGATAGCCACATCCAGAAGAATGAAGTCAGATGCCACACTATATGCAAAATCAATTAAAAATGCATCAAAGACATAAACATAATAGCTAAAACTTGTAGAAGTCAAATAAAATACAGAGATGAATCTCTAAATTTAAAATGTTTTCTTTGGGAAGCAAGAATTGTAATTTGGGGCATACAGACTGAGAGGTCTTCAATATGTCAAAAGAATAAAGAGAAGGTTGGCGACTTTATAAAAAGCGAAAATGTTATATATTGTTTTGAAAGAAACACTAGTATAGTTTTGGGGAGCTAGTAGGCTCTGACTGGTGAGTGACTGTGGTAAGTAAACTAGTCTTAGACTCACAAAAGGTTGTTTTGCTAACCATTATATAAAACTTATGTCAGGTTAAGCCAGGCTTACAGCTCACACAGAATTGCATTCTTTTTTTTTTGAGACAGAGCCTCAAGCTATCCCCCTGGGTAGAGGGCCATGGCATCACAGCTCACAGCAACCTCCAACTCCTGGGCTCAAGCGAGTCTCCTGCCTCAGCCTCCCAAGTAGCTGGGACTACAGGCGCCCGCCACAACGCCTGGCCATTTTTTTTT
>CAUYTI010130565.1:0-14670 GCA_963575145.1 Galago senegalensis
TCCTCCTGGGTCGAGTGCCTTGGCATCATAGCTCACAGCAACCTCCAACTCCTGGGCTCAAGCGAGTCTCCTGCCTCAGCCTCCCAAGTAGCTGGGACCACAGGCACCCGCCACAACGCCCGGCTATTTTTTGGTTGCAGCTGTCATTGTTTGGCAGGTCCAGGCTGGATTTGAACCTGCCACTTTAGGTGTATGTGGCTGGCGCCTTAGCCACTGAGCCAGCCCTTCCTCTTATAAACATGGGTTTGGGTGCTCTTTCTCTCTGTTGGACCTCGTCTTCCTGCAACATTGGGAATACCTAAGAGAACAGAAAACAAACATCCACATAAACACTTGAATATGAGTATTCAGTTTTATTTATAATACCCACAAACTGTAAAAAACACATGTCCATCAACTGTTCAGTGGATAACAAAATATTTTTTCCATACAGTGGACTATCAGCCATAAAAGGGAATTAATGATATGTACTAAAACCATCCACAAACCTTGTAAACATTAATTGAAAGAAGCCAGACACCAAAGACGACACACTGGGTAATTCCATTCATGTGGGATGCTCAGAATAGGAAAATAGAAATAGGCTAGAGTTTGCCATGGGCTGGGGGTGGGGGGCATGAGAGTGGCTCCTGAGAATGGGATTTCTTTTTAGGGTGATAAAAATGTTGGGAATTAGACAGTAATGATGGTTGCACAACTTTATGAATATACTAAAATGCACTAAATTCTACATTTTAAAAGGATAAATTTTGTGGTAAGTGAATTATGTGTCAGTAAAACTGTCCTTAAAAAAATAAACCTCTTAAAGAATTAGTGCAGATACTTAACATATCTTGTAAATGAAAATGAGTCTTTTTTGTGTGTGTGTGAGACAGTCTCAAGCTGTCACCCTGAGTAGAGTCCCGTGGCATCACAGCTCATAGCAACCTCTAACTCTTGGGCTCGAGCAATTCTCTTGCCTCAGCCTCCCAAGTAGCTGGGACTACAAGTGCCCACCACAACACCTTGCTATTTTTTGGTTGCAGTTGTCATTGTTGTGGCTGGCCAGGGCTGGGTTCAAACCCTCCAGCCTCAGTGTATGTGTCCGGCACCCTACCCACTGAGCTATGGGCGCCGCCCAGAAAATGATAGTCTTGTAAAAAGCAGCAAACATGTATGGGAGGGCTCAGACTGGGAGCAGCTCTGCTTTCATCCTTTCCCAGACTTCCATCCTGTTGCCATAAGGTTCATCTGCTTATGTATACTCCCAGCTACTGCAGTGCTTCCCTAAGACAGTTCCACGTAGCCCTGGGCTGCCTTTCTAGTCATTCTGGCCTGTGGTATCTGGAATGTGACCAGAGTGGACCAGGAAGCCCATGTTAAGGGCAGCCACCACAACAATGTCATGGAGGCCCTCGCCAGCCAAAGAGGCATGCAGCGGGCAGAGCCCTATTTTAGAAAGAAAAACAAGCCAACAGGAATGGGTGGAGAAAGGGTAAGAGGGCACAAAGATTGTTGAGCCTTATTAGCAATACAGAGAACTTTTGTGAGGACAGAGCTGATAAAAATCTGGAGGCCAAAATCATCAATATACCCTAGAGTTCCACGCTGTCTACTGTCTTCCCCTTCAAAACTGCCCTTTGGGCCTTAACACATTGGTGACTTCTAACATGATCCCTACTCAGATATTCTAAGTTCAAGTGACATTCTTAAGTGGATCATCTCTAAGAGGGGCAGTGCCAGTGGATTAAATGGGACTGGAAATACAACTGCACATGTCGGACATTGCTCTGCTTTCAAGTTGAGTTCTCTCATTTTCTCATTGATGCCTCTCTTGCTTCTCTTCTATTCATTAGAAGAGGCAGCCTGCCTCCTGGCCCTGATCTCACTCTTCTGATTCAGGCCCCGGGGTCCATGGAAAAGTCCTGCCTCCTTATCACCTCAACCTCTCCCTATACTGGATCCTTCCTCTCAGCACTTTCTTAGTCAACAGTTTATTGCTACGTAACACAGAGAAATGCCCAAAGCTCTCAGCACAAATCTGAGTCCTCTGCCCTCTTGACTGCATTTCTAAGGAGGTTTGTGCTTGTCCTAGCAGAGCTCTTCTCCCATAGGAGCCAGAGTCCTGCCTGTGGGCCTCTCAGTAGGTGAGCTCTGTGAGGGCAGTAACCCCAGAGCATAATAATGCTTTATAATTCCATTTATATGAAGTACCTAGGAAAGTCAACTTGATAGGGACAGAAAATAGAATGGCTGTTGCCAGTGGCTGGGGGGAAATAGGAAGTTATTGTTTAAAGGGTACAGAGTTTCAGTTAGGAAAGATAAAAAAGTTCTAGAAATGGATGGTGGTGCTGAATGCACCATAATGTCAGTGTATTTAATGCAGAGTACGCTTCAAGATCATTAATATTTACCATATGTACACGCCATATACAGTAGAGTCTCCACAGGTGACCACCTCTTGACATTGACCACCCAAAGTTGGACTAATTTTCATAGACCAGACATGCACCACATGTATTTTTCAGTACAGTAGGCCTAATTCCTTATGTTGACCAGTTTGTTACAATCCCTTGGGTGGTCAACTTACAGAGGTTCTACTGCAGTGGTTCTCAACCTTCCTAATGCAGTGACCCTTTAATACAGTTCCTCATATTGTGGTGACCCCCAACCATAAAATTATTATTTTCGTTGCTACTTCATAACTGAAATATGTGTTTTCTGATGTTCTTAGGCAACACCTGTGAAAGGGTCATTCGAACCCCAAAGGGGTCATGACCCACAGGTTGAGAACTGCTGTTCTACTGTATATATTTTAACAAAAAAATAAAAAATTGGGTGGTAACATTCTCCGACAAGCCCCCATCCTTCAGTAGTGCTTTTAGCTGATACTTTGCTTTTTAATTGAATACTTGCGTAATGTTATTTTCACTGTAACCTGCATACTATCTCAGGTTATAGTGATTTTGGTGATGGTAGGACTGGAATAAGCCACCAATGTAAGAGGCATAATGTAGTGGGGTGGGGGTGAGATTCAGGGGCACAGACTTGGAACCAGACTCGGAGCTAGGCTTAAATTTTATTTATAACTTCACCATCTGACTTGTTCAGAGTCACACAGAACTTATGCTATTTTAGCTTCTTATATGTGAAATTGGAATAATCAAGAGTATGTATCACAAGGTCATCTGAAGTGCTTGTAACAGTTCCTGGTGCATAGTACCGTATTTGTGTGAGTCACTATTATTATATGTTATGTAATTTGCTTTATAGGGCATGTTTTTCAAGTGTAGTCTATAAATTAACTGTATTAGACTCATCTGGGTAGTTTAAAATGCAGATTTCTGAAAATGTAGGGGTACATGGCACACCTCCTGGGAGGAAAGCTCAGTTACAACTTGGACTTTAGCTAACAAAAAATGTAGCCTAATCACAACATGTACCTTTATACTGATCTGAAATTTAAAAAATAATAAAAATAAAATGGATGTTTCCAGTGGCGCCTGTGGCTCAGTGAGTAGGGCACCGGCCCCATATACCAAGGGTGGCAGTATGAACCCAGCCCCGGCCAAACTGCAACAAAAAAATAGCCAGGCGTTATAGCAGGCGCCTGTAGTCCCAGCTACTCTGGAGGCTGAGGCAAGAGAATAGCCTAAGCCCAAGAGCTGGAGGTTGTTGTGAGCTGTGATGCCAAGCACTCTACCAAGGGCGACAATCTCTAAAAATAAATAAAATAAAATAAATGGATGTTTCTGGATCCCAAATTCTCTGAAAAAGAATTTTTGGGCTCAGCGCCTGTAGCTCAAGCGGCTAAGGCACCAGCCACATACACCTAAGCTGGTGGGTTCAAATCCAGCCCCGACCCACCAAACAATGACAGCTGCAACCAAAAAATAGCCAGGCATTGTGGCAGGTGCCTGTAATCCTCACTACTTGGGAGGCAGAGGCAGGAGACTAGCTTGAGCCCATGAGTTGGAGGTTGCTGTGAGGTGTGATGCCACAGCTCTCTACCCAGTGTGACAGCTTGAGGCTCTGTCTCAAAAAAAAAAAAAAAAAAAGAATTTTTGGACATAGGTTCTACTATATAAACCTGTCATTGCATTGCAATGAGAGAAAAAATGGGAATGGGAGGCACCCAAATTTATATAAAATTACCAAATGCCATCCAGGGATGGAGAACCAGGGGCCAAACTTTGAAGATGTTACGAATCAGGCAGGGGCAGACGCTTGTGTCTGTAAAGCCAGCTACTCAAGAGGCTGAGGCTGGACGATCATTTGGTGATAGGAGTTTGAGACCAACCTGAGCAACATAGCATTGATGACTCTGTCTCAAAAAAAAAAAAAAAAATCACATTAAATTCTGACTCAGAGAGTGTATGTGCCCATTTTGCAAATGCCCCAACTGAGTCTGAGCTTGTCAAAGAAGTTTAGGAAACACCAACCTAAGGATTCCCACAGATTTCTAGTATTCCCCAATTTGGCTTTAAACTCAAGGTGTGATAAAAAGGCCTGGGTTCTAGGAATTTGAAGGTACCAATTGAATCGGTTCACTCAAAACCATTTAATAAGCTTTGCCTATAAAGAACTTGCTATATAATGAACTGTAAAACTCATACTTTACTGTCCTATTACTTGGAATTTCTTTTTTTTTTTTTTGAGACAGAGCCTCAAGCTATCCCCCTGGGTAGAGTGCCGTGGCATTACAGCTCACAGCAACCTCCAACTCCTGGGCTCTAGCGAGTCTCTTGCCTCCGCCTCCCAAGTAGCTGGGACTACAGGCGCCCGCCACAACGCCTGGCTATTTTTTGGTTGCAGCCGTCATTTTTGTTTGGCGGGTCCGGGCTGGGGATTCGAACCCGCCACCTTAGGTGTACGTGGCTGGCGCCTTAGCCGGTTGAGCTATAGGCGCCGAGCCGGATAGTTCTTTTTATATTTAAAGTTCCTTATGAAATTGCTTCTGGGTCTTTGTTTTTTTTCCCCTTCTAATTTCAACGTTAAAAAAATTAATATTTAGTATTACTCAAATAACATTTACATACAGTAAGAAAAATTGCATAGCACAGAAAGGTATGTAATGAAAAACAAGTCTCCTTCCCATCTCAGGCCCCTGGGCTGCTATCCTAAAATTAACCTCCAACAATAGTTTTATGTGTACCTTTCAGAAATTTTCCAAACAGATTTGTATATGCATGCACACTTTTTTTTTTTTTAACTTAATAACCCATTTAGGGGGAGGTAGGTCTCTTCATATCAGTACTTATACTTCTTTATAGGAATATTGTATAAATTACTTAATCAGTTCTCTATGGTTTTGAAATTTTGGACCATGTTATAGAAACATCTTTGCTTATTTTGGCAAATATAAGATTTCCTAGAAGTGAATTTTCTGGGCCAAAGTTTTCTGTATTTTTAATTTTGGCAGGCGGCATTCTAGAGGTTGCATCAGATTTCATTCCCTTCGACAATGTTCAGTAGTGCCAATATGCTCAACTGAAAAATGCTGCTTCCGGTCTATAATTCACATCTCTCTTCTTATGAGTGTCACTGAGCACCTTTTCATATGTGTCAGTACCCTTTGTATTTCTTTGAAGTCTGCTTATATTGGTTGTTAAATTTTTTCCTATAGTTTTGAGGGCTATTTTTACATATCAGGCATTAGCTTTTGTTTGTCATATATGTTGTATATTCTATTGTAGGAATTTTAAGTGTTTTTCCCCATTTTGCCATTCTATTTGGTTTAAAGTGTTTTATGGCTAAGGCATGATGGCTCATCCCTGTAATCCTAGCAAGGACTCTAGGGGAAGAATCATGGTGGAGGATGTCTTGAGCCCAGGAGTTTGAGGTTGCAGTGAGCTACGATGTCACCATTGCACTCTAGCCCAGGTGACAAAACAAGACCTGTCTCAAAAATAAAGAAAAACATATATTTTATGCCATGGAGCAGTTTTTAACTTTTATGCAGTTAATCAAGCTTTTCTTAGTGACTTCTGGGTTTTCTGTCAAAGGGCTTCTCTACTCCAAGATTATTAAAAATAAAATAAGCTTTTCCTTGCTTTCTCCTACAACTTTTGTGGCTTATAATGTTGGGGTTCCTTTTTATTTAATAATAATAAATAAACATGGAGTAGAACATCCATAGCTGATCATCTCCTTACATTGACCACCTCCTTAAGTTAATTTAATTTTCACAGACTAGACATGTACCACATGTACGTGTCAATACCATAGGCCTAGTTCCCTATGTTGACCATCTCCATATGGTGACTGGTTTGTTAACAGTCTCTTGAGTGGTCAACTTACAGAGGTTCTGCTGAATTTACTTTGGTGTAAGGAGAGAGGTAATGATGCAACTGTACTCTGACAATGGCTCCCCACTTGTCCCAATACTACTTACTAAATAATCCATTTTTTCTTTCTGGATATGCAAGGCCATTACTATAATAAACAAAATTCTCATTTGAACTTGAGCATATTATTTGTGGAATATGTATCCATTCCAATGAGCAGTTTATTTATTTGCCAGGCTCTCATTATAATAAGTAGCATAACTTTAATGCATATCTGGGAGGACTAGTATCCATTACTATTATCTTTCAGAATTTTCTAGACATCCTTGTATGTTTACTCTTTCATAGAAACTTGAAAATCAGACTGTCTTGAGTTGAAAATTACCATGTTGATATTTCTATTGAGACTGTATTAAATGTTTTTTAGCTAAACTTTGTCAACTAAGAGACTGCGTTAAATTAATAAATTAATTCAAGGACAATAGCAAAGTTGGCATTTCCATTTCTTCAGGTTTCTTTTGTGTCTTTCAGTAGCATTTTAAAGTTTTCTTCACATATAACTTGAAAATATCTTGTTAAATTCATAACTAGATAGTTTTCAGTTTATTATATGTGCAGAAGTGAGTGTTTTCATTTTGTTTTTTACCTGGTATATTACTTGAATTTTATTTTCATATCTACCAATTTTCTGAATTCTTTTACCATCCATTTATCATACTTTTTCAGATTATTATTATTTTTGAGACAGAGTCTCACTCTGTTGCCCAGGTTAGAATGCCATGGGGTCAGCCTAACTCAACTCCTGCCTTAGCCTCTTGAGTAGATAGAACTACAGGTATCTGTGCCACCACACCCAGCTAATTTTTTCTTTTTCATGGAGGTGAACTCTTGAGCTCAAAAGATCCTGCCTCCTGGTCCTCCCAGAGGACTAGGATTATAGGCCTGAGCCACCATGCCCCTGCCAATGGATTATCCTTTGTATAATCTGCAAATAATTTCTCCCACTCTCTCCCCATGTTTTCATTTTTCATTTATTTCTTTTACCTTTTCTATTATAATGATTAGTACATCCAGAATATTGTCAAATAATAGGGTGAATACTCTGGTCTTGCTCCTGATTTGAATAGGAAGGCTTCTAAGCATTCCCTGTTCCGTATGATTCAGGATTTGACTAATGATTGTATTATTTTATTGTGCTAATATAATATTGAAAGCATCCATCAATAACATTTTGTTAAAAGTTGTATAAAAATTTTAAAATGAATATCAAATAATTAAATGACCTTTCAGCATCTATAGAATGACCATGATTTTTCTCTTTTTATCTGTTAATATGGTAAACTACAGTAATAGCTTTTTTCCAATATTGAAAAATAAATACCTAGCATTGATTTTCTGTTTACTTTGTAGCAAGCACCGTTCTAAACACTTTACATGTGTTAATCCATTGAATCCTCTCAGTACATTATAATTAACCCCATTTTACAAGTGAGAAAACTGGAGCGCAGAGAAGTTAAATAGTTTTGTGTCCAAGGTCCTACACCTGGTGAGTACCAGAAGTGGGATTTGAACACAGGCAGTTTGGCTCTGGGATCTTTGCTCTCGCCCGTTACACTCAGCAGCTGTCTTTGATTTCTCATCAGGAGGTAGCATTCTCTTAATGTGCTGCTGGGTTCTATCTGCTAACTTTTAACTGTTTGCCTTGATATTAATAGATAACTTTGGACTCCAGTTTTTCCTTTTGTATGTGTGTATTATCCTTGTCAGTTTTAGAAATGATATCTTGCTTAGCTTCAAAAACTAATTTGAAAGTTTGTCTTCTTTTGCTATTGCCTGGAACAGTTTAAGTAATCCTCAAATTATCTTTTCTGTAAAGTTTTGGTAGAATATTCTTTGCACATATGAAAGCATCTGATTCTCGTGCTTTTGAAGGGGCTAGATTTTTGATAATATATGCTGTTTCTCTGATAATTCATCATTTGGATTTTCTGTAACTTCTATGGGTAGTTTTAGTAATTTATGTTTTTCTAGAAAACCTTCCATTTCATCCAGGTTTTCAGCTTTATTTCAGTAGAGCTGAGCAAAGAAGTATCTCAAAACTCTTTTAATATTCCTAAGTACTATTTTCATTTTGTATTAATGCATATTCATATATTTTCTTAATTGTGTTAGCCAGTGGTTTTATTGTTTTGTTCTGTTTTCAGAGGACTAATTTGTGGACTTATTTGTTGGTTCTCCATTCTATTATAATCTTTGCCTCTTTATCTGTGGTTCCTGCCTCTATCCATTTCTAAACTGGTGTATTTTGTTCCATCTTTTCCCTTGATTAGGTTGGCTGATGGTTTCTTATCCATTTCATTGTTTTCTTTGTTTATTTCTCCCAAAGACCATCTTTTGGATCTTCTTATTGGTTTCACTTTTTAAAAATTAATTCCTTTTTTCCTCTTTAGGTATATTTTATTATTATTTTTATAACTTGCCCAATTGCTCATATTAATTAGTTTCATTCTCTTTTTTTTTTTTTTTTTTTTTTGAGACGGAGCCTCAAGCTGTCCCCCTGGGTAGAGTGCCATGGCATCACGCTCACAGCGACCTCCAACTCCTGGGCTCAAGCCAGTCTCCTGCCTCAGCCTCCCAAGTAGCTGGGACTACAGGTGCCCGCCACAACGCCTGGCCATTTTTTGGTTGCAGCCGTCATTGTTGTTTGGCAGGCCTGGGCTGGGGATTCGAACCCGCCACCTTAGGTGTATGTGGCTGGCGCCTTAGCTGCTTGAGCCACAGGTGCCGAGCCAGTTTCATTCTCTTCTTTTAGCAATGCTAGTTAGTAGAATTATGCTGTAAGAGGCAATATCCCGATGATTGTGATACGTAGTTTTTGTTATGTTTTCTAGGTACTGTATTTTCAATTTTGTTTTAATTTCCTCTGTGGACCAAGAATTAAGAGAGAGTGTCTCAGTTTCCAGGTGGTTAAAATCTTTTTTCTTTGATTAAAAAATTAATTTCTATTCATTGAGACATAGAGATATTAATTTTAAATGCATTGAGACAAGAGATTGTGATATATATTTCTACTTTTTTGAAATATATTGAGATTTTTCTTTGTGATCTAACTTTTATAGATACGGTTATTTTATTAGCATTTCTAGGAAAATTAAATAATGGGAATGTTCTTTGTATTTGAGGCTTAGAGGTATAAATAGCTATTATATGTATATATACACATATAGAATGTACACAAGTGTGTGCACATACGCTTTGCCATATTAATTGCAGGATTTAGACATTTTTTTTTTTGAGGCAGAGTCTCATGCTGTTGCCCTGGATAGAGAGCCATGGCATTATAGCTCACAGTACCTCCAACTCCTGCAGTCAAACAATCCTCTTGCCTCAGTATTTCTTTTTTTTTCTATTTTCAGTAGAGACAGGGGTCTTGCTTTTGCTCAGCCTGGTCTTGAATTAGTGAGCTCAAGCTATCCACTCTCCTTGGCCTTCCAGAGTGCTAAGATCACAGGCATGAGCCACCATACCAGGCCCAGATTTAGATTTTTTAATAATGTTATTTTTTGTATACTTGATTTTTCATGGGTTGACAAAAGCGATTTAAAATTTCTCACCATTACTGCCTTTTTGTATATTTCTCTTTATATTTATTGCAGTTTTTCTTTTATGCATTTTTTTTTTTTTTTTTTTTTTGAGACAGACTCTCACTCTATTGCTGCCCTGGGTAGAATGCTGTGGAGACCTAGTTCACAGCAACCTCAAACTCTTGGGCTCAAGTGATCCTGTTGTCTATGCCTCCCCAAGTAGCTGGGACTTCAGGGGACTGCCACAATGCGCAGCCAGCTTTTCTATTTTTAGTAGAGATGAGGTCTCACTCTTGCTCAGGCTGGGCTTAAACTTCTAAAGTCCTACTTTGGCCTCCCAGAGTACTAGGATTACAGGTGTGACCCACTGTGCCTGGCCCTTTTATGCATTTTGAAGTAAGCTATCTACTGCATTAAAAGTGACTAAATTGTGTGTCTGTCATTACGAAGTGTTTGTCTTTGGTTTGCATAGCGTTCTTTGATTTTGGATTTAACTTTGGCTGATATTAATATAAGGCTTCTGCCTTTTTTTTTTTGGCTTGCATTTAATTTCCACATCTTTGTTCATCCTTTTACTTGCAATCTTTCCAAGTAATTTTATTGTAGATGTATTTCTCTGATGTGTTATATGGTTAAATTTTAATTTTAAAAGTCAATTTAAGAGTATTTGTAAGTCTCTGCCTGACCACAACATTTACTAGTCATCAAAGATAGGCATGGAGGTCTGGACCAAACTGAAAACAGTACTAACCAATGGTATCATCATCTGTGCTCGGTTAGAAACATAGGGCAGTTTCTCTATCAGCTCCCAAACTATTTTTGATCTTCGTTCTATTATCTTATTTTTTGATTTACTATTTATCCTTGCTTTTTATCTTTCAGTGTAAAGATGTGGCTTAGGTTCTCTTGCTTTATGCTCTGTGCTGAGTGAATGTACTTACCTTCTACTAATTTTTGAGGTTGACATTCTGGTTTTTGTTATTCTAATGATGCTCCAATAGCTTTTAGTAAAACACTGAACTCTTCTTTGTCAATTTCAAGCACTGTATGTTTACACCCCTGTATGGAAGATGAGGGGAATTGGCAGGACTTCCTTTTCCTCTCTGCACCTTGCTGCTCCTTTATACCCTGTCCCTCCCATCGCTTCAGTTCTTCATGGCGCTGATCACAATATGTAATGATGCTATTTATTTGTGCACTTGTTTGCTCTTAACTCTTCCACTGGACTAGGAAATACCTGAGGCCTAGGGCTTTGTCTGATCAGAAAGAGGTACATAATTACAGAATAAGAGCAAGCTTATAAGAGACTCTGGAGATCATCTCACCTAAGCTCTCACTTTACAAGTGAAGAAACCAACCTTCAAGGGGTAGAGATGCTGGCCCTATTTCATAGAACTAGTGAGTAACATCACAGATCTAATATAGGAATATAATTGATCAATTGATATAATTGATTTTGTATAGTTATTTTGAAGTTAGCTACATTGCTGATTTGTCTATTGTTTTTGGTAACTTGCAAGTAACTTGGTAACTCGGAAGTAATGAAATTTGTATTTTTTTAACAAACCATTGGGATTTTTAAGTTATCATAATTGTACTAGCTAGGATCTTCAACTTTTCTAGGAGTGGTGGTAATGAGTACACTTATCTCATAATTGATTTGTAGATAATGTTTTTGTTTCCTCATAAATTGATATAAAAAAAAACCCATCACAGATCTAATGAATTATATCAACTCACCCAAGTTTGTTCCAGAACTCCAGGCTCCCTCAAAATGCTCACATCTCAGTACCAAGGGAGGCTTCACACTTAACCGAGAACCAATGTGGACAATATTTTCTTGGTAATTTCAATTGCTATCACTCAGCACTTTTAAATGACACAAAATTTCAAAGTAGCTCCACTATAATGTACAATATAAAAGAATCATCATTTCATATGTCCACAGTCATCTTTTCCCTCTTTACAGATATATTATGAATCTCTTGATGTTTCTTAATGGAGGAAGGCTGAGAGGAAGAATATTCCCATTGTAAGTTGGGAACCAAGATTCTAATAAGTGACACACTCAAAGTCACTTAGAATGGCAAGAATTGATTCCAGAAAAGAATCTCTGTTTCCTGGCAACCAGCTCAGTACTCCCTGAAGGGCACTTTGAAGGAAAGTTCAATCAATGGAAGGGTCAAATGTTTTCTTTTCCAAACATCCATTTTGCGTGTAATGGTTGCTCTGTGCAGACATCGTGAGGTGTTCTCTTGTTCACAAAATCTAGGGTCCTTCTGTGCAAATCCAAGTGCTATGGATAAGAAATTACTTCAAGGGAGTTTATTGGTATTTTTTAGAGTATTTGAGTTCGAAGAAAATTATTATGTGTAAGAGCTCTGGTCATTAAAGCACCACGGTAGAGATTACATAGTGATATAGAGAGAGTCAGAGAGAAATCCAAGAAAAGTTCAGGACAGAACTTGCCAATTCCAAAGATCAAACTTTACAGTGGGTCGGTAAATCTTCCTTCTGCCCCCAAAGCCATCTGCTAGGTTCTGACATCTTTCCAATTCTCACCACTGGAAATGTATGGGGTAGAGAAAAGCTGCCAGATTCAGAACTCTTGGTTTGATCTTACACGGCCTTGAAAAACTTTCTTAATGTGACTAAGCCTTGATTCTTTTAGGTGTAGACAGAGGGTAATAATATCAGAAGGTTGCTGTGATCCTTCAGTAGGACCATATGCAGAATCTGCTGCCTGGTATGTACGTAAATCTCTGCCTGACCACAACACTTACTAGTTATCAAAGATAGGCATGGAGGTCTGGACCAAACTGAAAACAGTACTAACCAATGGTATCATCATCTGTGCTCGGTTAGAAACATAGGACAGTTTCTCTATCAGCTCCCAAGAGTCTATATTAAGTACATATAATATTCCTTAGAATGTAGATACTTGGATTTCTAGTTAATAGAGTAAATCTGGAGTTGTTGAGAAGTAAGACAATAAACCTCAAGCTACATGAGCCACTGGTCAGCTCTGGGGATGAGCATCTTTCAGGAGGGGCACTGTGGTACCTGGTGGGCCCCCTGTGTGGGGGAGCAGGGGTGCCACAGATCTCTGGTGCTCTGTTTCTGACTGATATGAGATAGCACTTTGAATTTCCAGTTGTCACAGTGCAGATACTCATTCCCCTACTCATAATCATTATTAGCATTACTTTTGAGCTAGAAATAATGAGTTAGAGGGAATAGGGCAGTCTTTTGCGAGACAGGTCGGTGAGGAGTAACCCCAAATAGAAACAGTAAGTTGCCATTTCTCACTTACTCAGCACGTATATTATTGAGCACTTCCAGCCCTCTGGACTGCGTGAGCGCTAGGCGGTAAGGATGCCCTTCGTGAGTCAGACCCGCCCTGTCCAGTGGGAGAGCTGCAAATCACTGGAAAAGACTTTGTGGCATTAACCTTGGACCGGTTAACCTGGGCCCCAGTTTCCTAATGTATAAAACAAGGAGACCTGGGCTAGGGGATTTCCCAAAATCCATTTTAACTCTCTGATTCATATTCCTATAAAACTTTACCCTGCATTTCTAAAAAAAAAAAAAAACCCTAAAGGATAGAGGGATATAATAAGAAACATTTAAAGTGATTTTATGACATCTTAATTTCCTCTGTAAAAAGGTTTAGACTGAGCTAATCACAATGGCTTCATCCAAGAAGCCAATTTTAGCTCACCACGTAGTAGTCATTGTGGTAGAGTCCCAAGAGCCTCCGCTGCTCTCCCTCCCCTCCCCCGCTTTGCTCCTTCTGTTCTGCTGCTGCTCAGAATTTTCCACATCAGTGTTTTTCCTTCTCTCACTGCCTGCTGCTTCCTCCATACTGTTTACTGCCTGTGTTAATTCATTTTTATTTGACCTTAGTGTCATCTGTCAAATTCTCACGTGTCCATTGGCATGTCATTGTTTTAGCAGGGGGTCAGCAGCTTCCATCCATCTCTGCCCAAAATTCCTGGAATTCTGCTGTTTCCCCCTCCTCCTTATCTGGCTCTGGCCAAAAGTGGGTAACATTAGCATTTAGAGGTCTTCCCCATCCATCTCCATTTTTCTCCCCCAGATCTTATCTTTCAACACCGAACAAAGTGATAATCCAGCAGATACTGTTGTGCAAACAAAGCTGGGACCTTACTTGTTAAAGACGTGGAGTTTCAAATCATAATGAGTTGGAATTTTTCTTTTGAAAGCTTATTACATGCAATTAAGTCACATGTAAGCGAGGCTCGCAGTCTATGGTTGGTGTTCCGATTAGCAGATGACATAAAGAGTATAAAACATACTGAAGGGGGAAATGCAACATGAGACTACGTGAGAAGTGCCCCTTCTCAGCACTTCAATGTTTTATTTCCCCATCAGCTTCTTTGTAATTAAAACCACAAGTTAAATGAATCTAAAGAATAGGATAAAAGTGGAGGATATTTTAAAACATCTAATTTGAGGTAATCTTTAGACATTCCCAGGCTTTCCCAAAGCTATCTGATACATTTGTTCATCTATCCATTCAACAGCTGGGTACTGGAGGGAAATAAAAGCATGAGAACAAAAGGAAAAAACAAGTAAATATATGGGCAGCGCCTGTGGCTCAGTGGGTAGGGCACCGGCCACATATACCAAGGGTGGCAGGTTCAAACCCAGCCCCAGCCAAACTGTAAAAAAGATGGCCAGGTGTTGTGGTAGGCGCCTTTAGTCCCAGTTACTTGGGAGGCTGAGGCAAGAGAATCTTCTGAGCCCAGGAGTTGGAGGTTGCTGTGAGCTGTGATACCACAGCACTCTACCAAGGG
>CAUYTI010130566.1:0-24554 GCA_963575145.1 Galago senegalensis
CAGCAACCTCCAACTCCTGGGCTCAAGCGAGTCTCTTGCCTCCGCCTCCCAAGTAGCTGGGACCACAGGCGCCCGCCACAACACCCGGCTATTTTTTGGTTGCAGCCGTCATTGTTGTTTGGCGGTCCGGGCTGGGGATTCGAACCTGCCACCTTAAGTGTACGTGGCTGGCGCCTTAGCCGGTTGAGCTATAGGCGCCGAGCCGGAGTTAGGGTTTCTAATTACTGTTTGGAAGTCTCTAACAGAAGACCACTTTTGATAATTTTTTCACCTTTTTTTTTCAGCTGAATTCTCTGTGTCTTCTCAAGTATTTATTATCTTTCTACTAAATAAGAGGTGATTCATCTTTTTAGATGAGCATCCCAGGCTTTTCAAAAGTAATTGTTAATTAATCTCTTTGTGCCTGGGTTTTCCTATTTGTAAAAATAGGTAGTAATACAGAAGTTCAAAGTTTGCAGTAAAGGTAATCAATTGAGGTGATATGTAATAAAATAATGAAAATGTTTACCATACGGGAGGGGCTCAGTGTTCAGTTCCTTATTCTCCCCTTAATATTAAAGACCCATGAGGACAGGTTATCAAGATAAGGGTTCTTTTCTTTTTTTTTCTTTTTGAGACAGAGTCCTATTATGTCACCCTCTGTAGAGTGCTGTGACGTCATAGCTCACAGCAACCTCAAACTCTTGGACTTAGGTGATTCTCTTGCCTTAACCTCCCAAGTAGCTGGGACTACAGGTGCCCACCTATTTTGTTGTTGTTGTTGTCATTGTTGTTCAGCAGGCCTGGTCTGGGTTCGAACCCGCCAGCCCGGGTGTATGTGGCCGGCACCCTAACCACTGAGCTGTGGAAGTCTGGCCAAGACAAGGTTTCTTAAAATTGGTAGTACTAATAAAACTTTTGGATTCTCAGAAAGATTTGAATTTTTAATGTATAAAAAACAATAAAATGTGCTGATAAATAACAAAAATTCTGAATTCTGCAACATAGTTGATGTCAAAAAACATGTTATCTGTTGTTATGCCCCATTTCCTTATCTAAAATTGAGGATAATGATAAATTCACTGCTATATTAAAAATTAAATGAGACAGTTTTTGAGAAGGTGTTAGATTACTTGTAACATACATAGATATTAGCTAGTATTAGTGGCAATTATTAGTAATTCACATTATTGGCTAAGATTAGTAATACTGTATCATACAAAAATACTCTCTACAGGAAAAAGGAAAATAAGAATACCTTCTGAATTATCATTTAAGAGCTATCAGATATGAGGTGGAAGGGACAATAAAGTGATATGATTGGTTTTGATGTTTAGGCCAGACTCCATGCTATCATGTCTCCTGCCTGAAAAGAGAAACAGAGACTCATTTCTTTAGAATCACAGGCTACTGATTGTAAAAAGAAAGAAAGAAATATGTCAAAGTAAAAAGAAATAGGTGAAATGAGTAATATATTTTATTTCACCTGATATATCCAAACTATGGTTATTTCAGCATGCAGTCAATCTAAAATTTAAAGAGATATTTTAAATTCTTTTTTCCTACTAAGTCTTTGAAATTCAGTGTGTATTTTGCACTTAACAGTATGTCTCCATTGGACTAGCACATCACAATTGCTCAGTAGCAGGTGTAGCGGGTGGCTACCACATTAGACGGGATGGGTCTATGGATTTCATTCCTGGCTCAAGTCCAAACTCCTAGCCTTGATATTCAGTGTTTTTTACAAACTGGCCTATCTTTATCATTTTCCCCCAGGATGACTGTACCTCACACCTCTACATACCTTTGTTGAAGCTGCTCCTTTTGCCTGGAATGCTCTTTGCACCCTCTCCCTGGGCCTGGTAGAGAGGTACAGATTCCACTAAGAGGCTTTTCCTGCCTCCCCCAAACCCAGCAGGGATTTAGCTCTGCATTAATGGCTGGATTAAGGTGACTGTCACATGAGGTTTCATTGGTTTTGAGGTATGTCCCTGGCTAGTATGGTGTCTTACTCATCTTTGCTGTGATCACGGCCTGAGCCTAATAGATGATCAGAAGATGTCTGCAGACAGAATGAGTAAGCCGCTAATCAGCTATGTTCAGTCTCTTAATTCGTGAGCGGCCTTGCTGCTTCCTTGTTTAGGAGATTTGTACCTGTACTACCCTGTCTCGTGTGACATGCACAAACACACACGTTCAGATGTAAGAAGTAACTAAGAAGGAATTGCTCTCCAGATGTGTGAAGAAAGTAGCATCTATCCCCTCTCCACACATCCCCATCTTACAGCTGGGAGGACTGAGGCACAGAACTAACTGCACCGAGCAGATTTGCATCAGTACAAATACAAAGAAAGGGAGGGTAAAGAAAGTTCCTGAAAGGTGTGTGCTGTCTCAGAAAGTTAGGTTCCTCCTGCTTTTGGGGACCACCTGGCCACACTTTGGTTATTTTAAAGGAGGCAAAAGAAGCGGGGAGGGGAGGAGAAATTCCAAGCCCCTGATGAGCATTAAGGCAGGTGCAGGTCGGGGATACTGAGGCTGTCCTTCCTGGAGGTGTGACTGCAAAGGGGGAACTCACTGCTGGAGAGGAAGCTGAAGAGCAGAATGGTCATCACAGAGCACAAAAAGTGCTGTCTGGAAAAATGCTGTCCCAAGAAGGGTAGGAGAGAACAGGAGGGCAGAAGGAAGGGGTGGGAAGCCAGCAGCGGCTCCAGCTCAGTGAAGAGGTTGGTGAGATACATTACATCTAATATACATTCATTATCATTATTGGGAATAACCATTTCATAGAGAGCAGTGCCAGTCTCATGCTGGAAAATAGGAAATGGAAAGAGAGATTCAGAGAGGGCAGGCAACTTATATAAGATCACACAGCATGTCAAACACCAATGAAACGTGTAGGGCCTTACCCAGACACATCCATACTTCCAGTGCAACCAAGGGCCTCAGTCTGATTCCTAGGAGAGCAGGTCTGGGGCACAGTGCCAGGCCTGATTAATGTGTTCCTCACCATCTTCCAGCGAGGCACTGTGATTATGCCTATTTATAGGGGCCTGGTGCCTTAATATTCTGCCTGGCATATCTCTTGCCAATCAAATCAGCGCCGTCTGCAGTGTGATTGCTGCTGTAGTGGCACCAGGGAGAAGAGTTAATTAAACCCAATATAAATAGACTCTGCCCTCGCCTTGCAATTCCAGGAGTGTTTTTCCTTCCTGTCCTCCGCCCCCACATGTACCTTCTTCCTCATGGCCCCCTTAGCTCTAGCCTAGGTGAGCAGAGGCTGGACACTTCTATACCTAGAGTCACTAACCACTGCCTGGTCTATCTCAGGAGCAGGCCCTGGTTCCTCGGGGTCAAGTGGGAAGAACCCAAGTGTGCACATTTGCTGGGCTTTTCCAGACCTGGGAACCATTTGACAGTTGATTCAGGCGGTTCCCTCTCCCCTCCTTGCTCTGTCTGCAGCGTCCAGGCTCTGTTTTACTCCGCAGTGGGGTTTTCTTTTTTCTCCACATGTGGAAAGTTGAACTGAGACAGCGTATGGGAAAAGGTGCCTGGTAGATCCCACGTACCTTATAGAGAGCGAAGAAATGTCCCTTCTCTGAGCTGCTCTACTGTCCCTACCCACTCCCCAGTCCCTAGTCTTGCCCTCTGCCTCCCTTCAACAGGCATCAGCGGACTTTGCCTCCTGTGAGCTTCTGTACCCACCTTGGGGTGAGGGCTGTGCTGTCTCTCAGCATCACTGCACCCTGTGCTGGGTGGCTGTGGGTGGGCAAGGGTGGCCTGAGGCTCCACTTCCCATACATAGGCACTGTGACTCCTTGGGAGTCACCTGGCATCCTCTCTCTCATCCTGGACACACACCCTCTAGGAACAGCCCCTTTGGGGTCCTGGGGGACCCAGTTGGCTTCCCTGTGCAGTGGGATCCAAGGTAGGAGCCCAGTGTGGAAGCTTTTCCTCCTCGGTGTCTGAGAGCCCGCTGCCTACTGTCCTCTTGGCCTCCTAGCCTCCAGAGTGGTGTCTCTGCTCTCCCAACCCGTGCTCTTCCACCACCCACCAGGGTCTCAGTCACCTATTCCTGCAGCCAGCAGATAGTTACTCAACACTGCCCATGTGTGAGGCACCATGCTAATCTCTGTAGGTACAGCGGTAAGGCAGCGTCCCTGTCCAACTGCATACCCTGGCAGGAGAGACAAACTTAACCTGTACGTGATTAGTTATTTAATTACTAATATTTTTGTGATGGCTAGCATTTATATGGCAGTAAGCACACACCACCACTGCTCTGAGTGCACTCATGTAACCCTTCCTGCATGGCAGGAGGCCCTGTTGTTACTTCCATTTTATAGATAACAAAACTGAGTCACAGAAAGGCTAAGAGACGTGGCCACGTAGCACAGCCAGTGTTCAGGCACAGGGTTGTGGCCCCAATTCTTTGGGGCTGTTACCATCTCTGTGAAGGGACATGAAGTGCTGGGAGACTTGTGATGGGGGCCCAGCTTGGGAGAAGGGGAGATGCATGTGGGCAAATAGCATTTATGGTAAAATCTGGGAGTGAGTGGGAGGAACATTCTAGAGAGAAAGAAGGGCGTGAGCTAACACCCTGACACAGGAAGGACCTGAAAGGAGGCCAGGGAGACTGTGGGACGGCAGGGCCTCGGGGGCCCTTGGTGCTGAGCTGGAGGCTAGCTGTTTCTGCGTCTCCATCACTGACCTGGCGCAGGCATGCTCATGCAGCGTGGATGAGGAGACAGTGTTTCTGTGTTTTTGCAGGGGTCCCAAGTGGTATGTGGTGTGCAATTCTCGTTACTGGCCAAAAGCAACCTGAAATAAAGCCTGGTCTCCTTCCTGGGTGCCCAGCCCGTGCCTTACGGGGCCTCTCCTCCCATGCAGTGTAGAGCATGCCACTCAGGTTCCTCTCAGGGTCTCAGTCACCTCCCAGCCCCACCCCTGGCTGGACAACAGACCTGGAGTCCCCTCCTGTCTCACCCAGGTCTCCTCTTCCCCCACCAGTTGGAAGTCTGCCTCTCCTGGAAGCCTCCCCAATGTGCTGTGGTGGGGGTGGCAGGGTGTCACCACCTGCAGGTAGACTTGGCACAATCACCAAATCCTCTTGCTTCTCCTGCCCACTGGTGCCACGGCCTGCCCAAACCTGTCCTGAAAGTCCCTGTAATCAAGGGGCAGGGCACTGATGAGCCCAGGGTTCACTGTGGAGCAGGACACCCCGGCTCAGATCCTGCTCACCCATTGCTTGCTCTGTTCTTGGACAAGTCATCTAAGCCCCTAAGCCTGGATGCCTTCATCTGTAACATTGTCATCATGTGGTATGTTCCTCACAGGCTTGTGGGAAAGACTAAGGCAGTTAAAACAGGCAGAGCAATGAAGCCATCCATGCCTGCCCCTAGTGAGCATTCAGGAAATATCAGCTCTTCTCTGCTTGATGTTACCTCTGCCCAATGGCTGCCCATGATAGCTGTTCATCAACCTGCTATCCATACTTATAGAAAGTATTACATGTCCACTCTGTGCTTATTTTCATGCTAAATGGGTAAAGGGACACCTGAGCAAGAGGACACAGGCCTTTAAGAATCACCAGCCCTAAGGCCGGGTAAAGTGGCTCATGCCTGTAATCCTAGCACTCTGGGAGGCTGAGGCGGGAGGATTCTTGAGCTCAAGACCAGCCTGAGCAAGAGCGAGACCCCAGTCTCTACTAAAAATAGAAAAAAAAAGTAGCCAAGTGTGGGAGGTGCCTGAAGTCCCAGCTACTTAGGAGGCTGAGGCAGGAGGATCACTTGAATCCAGGAGTTTGAGGTTGCTATAAGCTAGGCTGAAGCCACAGCACTCTAGCCTGGGCAAGAGTGAAACTCTGTCTCAGGAAAAAAAAAAGAACGAACTACCAGTCCCAGGTATGGCCACCCTATGCCCAGGGCTTGGAATAGATGCCTAGGCTGTTCCCTTAGAAGCAGCTGTGTGTCCTCCCCACACAGGGGAGGGTAAGGGCTGCACACTTACCCTTCTCCAAGGGAAGTGTTGGATATTACTTCCCATTCTCATCCTTGTATTTGGCCCCTTGTGCACAGAAGCATGTACGCCACCCTGGGATGGGCTGAGGAGAGGGCAGGAAGGCCATCTTCCAGGAAGGGGAGTGCTGACTGCTGAGTGTGGGTGTAGGCCCTGCACATGGCTGGTCCAGGGAGGGCAGGTGCCTCTTAGGAGCTGGCGTCTGAGTTCGGCTACTCACAGCCAGGATGCAGGTCCCCTCATCCATCTCTGACCATGTGCTGGTGTCATGCTGGGACCCCAGGGATCCTCCAGGAGCTGGGAGTCTGTCATAGCAAAGCACAGCATGAACTGCATGGGCTTCTAGAGAGGATAGGCGTGAGAGAGAACTGGAGGCACACCTACTGCTCAGGACTCCCCGCACCAGGATAAGCAGATAGTAAGTGATCAGTAGAGAAGGCTTTGGAGTCGAGGGGCCTAAATGATGCCATCAGGACCTGGTTTTGCTTTTATTCCACTTAGCTTGCTTCTTTTGAGCTGGCTCAATTCCCAGATAGGCCTTGCTCTAGTAGGGGAAGGTGACAACCATGAGGGCCAGAACTCAATGCACTCAGGGTCAGGTCTCTCAGGGAAGAATGCTCCCCGCTGGGCCAGTACTTCCTCCAGAAGTCATAGTCACCCCATGGGGCCTGCCTTGCTTCCCATGTCTACCCAGAATCAATTGTTGGGGTGGGGAGGATGTGACACCTTGATGGGCCTAGACCTAGATCATGGCCTCAGCCCTAAACCCTAGGTGTAGCCCCCTGGAAGTGCAAAGACTCAGCCTGAGGAAGAGGTGGGTCCCCAGAGGAAATGGGGCTTGGCACCTGAATAAGGAGCAAAGAGGTGCAGGAAAGGAGACCTGCATACCCACTGCACAGGACCAGGGCTGCTAGAGGAGGGCAGGGCTGGGGGGCGGGCGAGCAGCTCATCTGGTGGAGCTTGGACATGGGGCCACAAGCTAGGAGAGAAGCTAGTGGTGTGTCTGGAATATGGCATGTTATGGGCACAGGAGAGGTTGGCCTGTGTTAGCTGCTTCTACCTGGGGAACACAGATTCTGCCACCTGCCCCTTCCACTCAGCTCTTACACTGCAGAACAAGGTATAAACAGGTGACCTTGGTGTGCCTGTGGGCCTCGCTTCCCTCTGGTTCTGCATCCTTGCATCCCTCTGTTCTCCACAGAGGCCAGAGGCCAGCTAAGCACAGCCAGGATCCAGGTCCAGTCCCTTCATCCATCTCCCACCATGTGCTGGCATCATGCTGGGCCCCGAGGGATCGCTCCAGGAGCTGGGAGTGCTCCAGGACAGGCAAGGGCAGTGTGGTCATGAGTGTAAAGTTGGGACAAATGAAGGCTTCTGGGGGTCCTTGTCACAGGAGAGGACTTTGAGCTTGACTCAGAGGTCTTTGGGAGCTCAAATAGGTCCTTGTGCAGGAAGGACAGAAAGCTCTGGAAGAGCTCCTCAGGCAGCTGTCACAGTGTGCACAAGAAGGGGACAGCAGGTTCCATAGCCCCCCTGAAAGCTGTAAGTGTAGTCAGGACATGAAAGGGATGAGGCTGCAGTCTGAGGGCCATGCAGGCAGGGCGGCTGTATGAGACATTGCAAAGGAAACAATAACAGGATGCAGTGACAGATTGGGGCCTGGATGGAGGAGAGGAGGAGTCAGCAATGGTGGGGAGTGCAGAGGGGCCAACACCCACCCTCATCCCCAGTCCTCCACGCTCAGCAGTTGACAAACACAGGCTTTCCATTCATCATGGGCTTTTCAGTGGGAGGCGAGCAGCTTCCAATGCCCCCCTCAAACATGCCCCTCCTGCTGGGGAGCCTCTAGCAAAGAGGAGACAGGTGGGTGGAGCAAATACACTCTTTACCCTCCACGCCCCCATCACATGAGCCCAGGCCTCAGCCCTGGCCTCAGAGCCTGTCCCCAGTGGCTCAGGTAGGTGAGCTCATGGTGAATTAGCATTCTGAGCTGGCTCCTTCCTCCTGCTCTGCCGCAGTGGGAGCCTGGAGCCGTGCAGAGACTGGCGAGCAGGGCCAGTGCCTCCCCACTCTCCTCAGCCATTCCTGCCTGCCCCCCCAATCTCCTCCTGCCTCAAGGATCCCAGCACCTCAATCTGCCCCATCTTCACCAAAATACCTGCCCAGAGATGTCACCTGCTCCCTGTGATGAGGATGACGAGGCAGGAGAGGGTGGGGTGGCATAGGGAAGAGGAGCTGACCTGCATGTGTGAGCTGGGATGCTGTCATCTGCAGCAGCAGCCCCAGCCCAGACACTTCACCTGTGAAGCAGTGCTCACTCCCTCCTGCCTCCCTGTGTGCCCTTCCTCCCTCCCCGCCTCTCCCCTCTCCCACTAGTGATTGGCACCTGGTGGCCCCCCAGGGGACCCGGCATTCAGCCACTACATCATTGGGAGATCATTCTTAATTATACCAGAGAGTAGAGAAGATAACGGTGAAGAAGGCAAGGTCTGTGTCCCCAGGGTTAGGGAGGGATGAGGGGAAGAGACACAGTGTATCTGGGTCAGCAGTGGGTGCTCTCTCCTCCCCAGCAGCCACCAGGAACTGGCAGGCTGATTGTGACAGGCCAGAGGCAGCCCTGCAGGGGCTGGAGCCTGCTTGGCTTCATATTAAATAATCTCCTAGGAAATAGGGGTGGTTTCTGGAGATGGTGGGACAGGGAGCCCAACCGGGTTCTGGCCATCTCTCTGCCATGCCGGGAGTAGCAAGAGAGGAGTGTGGTCCCTACCAGCCTCTTTGGAAGCCTCATCCTGCAGCCAGAGGAGCTGTTTGCTGTCCCTCTGAGGCTCTGTCCTCCATGGCCTTCTCTTGCAAAGTGCCTATTCCCTCTGCCTGGAACTCCCTTCCTGTGTCTACTCATGGCTGCGTCTTCCACACAAGTTCCCCACCCTTGTCCACCCAGCAGAGGTTCTGTACTCCCTCCAAGTGCCTGTAGCCTTGCATCTTATGGACAGTAACAGCAAATGCTAACTGAGCCCCAAGGCTGTATCAGCTAGACAGGGGCACTGCACAGAATCCACCCACCAGAACCTTCACAGTTCCTAAAACAGAAGTTACCATCCTATTTCTCAGCTAAAGAAGCTGAGGTTTGCATAGGCCAGTTAGTGATTTGCCTGAGGTCACATGGTTATGAATTAAATGTCAGACCTGGGTCCGTGGGACACTGGGGTTATTGATGTTCAGTTCTTACCTCTCTGGAATCCTGAGTCACTTTGAGGGCATGTGTGTTAACTGATTCACCTGCGGTCACACAGCCCAGCCCTGTGCTTTACAAATTGAATGCACTCAAGTTATTTCTTGAATAGTGATGGGGGCAGGAAAAGATGGATGCTTGGAAACCAGGGCAGGTAGGGGAGACAGATTAGCCGTGAAGCCCCAGCTCTGAGCAGACTGAGTGGACCGTTTCTGTCTTGACACTTGCAAAGGTGGCTTCCTCTCTCGTGTTTGAGCAGGTGTGCCACAGGGAAGGGCTTAGGTGATGAGCTTGTTCACTGACCTACCTTGAAGTAGGCCACCAACAAGGAATGAGTAGACCAGGAAGGACACACAAATTGGCCTCATGGTGGAGATGGTTAACATCGTAGCCCCAGCCAGACCACCACTGCCAGTCTGTTGAGCCAGCAAACTCATTGAAGGTTCCTTCTCTTCCTACATCTATACTGTCCCTGAGCATCTGGCATGTGCCTGTAGGAGATTAGACTGTTGGGGGGCTTTGTACGTAAGCAGGCCAGGACTTGGTCCTACAGGCTCTGGGATACAGAAGGAACCCCAGAATTCTGCCGGCCCTCCCCTGTCCCAAGCATGCTGTCCCTTGATGCATGCCTGACAGGTGTCCTGAAGCTGGGATCTGATTACTTTGCAAAGCCATGTGGCTGTTTGCAAGAAAGTTTCCTTATAAGAATGCAGATCTGATTCCTTATACGACCACTCTCTGATCCTATCGTAGCCCTCTGGGCCAACAGAGAATGCATCTCGAATCACTTGTCTACCTGACAACCCTTTTGATATTTTTAGTATTTGGAGGGAATATTAAATCACATTTTGCAGAGTCTTCTCTTTAGCCAGAACATCCTTTGGTTGTCTTCATATGATGAGAGTTTCTCACTTGTCACCATCCTCATCACCTTCCTTTGGATTGGCCATTTGTCACTTTTTATTCAGCCCATGTTTGTTACATGTCTGGCACAATCCCAGGTGCTAGAGACGCAGTAGTGAACAGGACACACTCTACCATCTGTAGGGAGGTCAGAATCCTCTTACAGTGTGGATCCAGGGAAGGGGACACAGTGTGGCCCAGACTGCATGGAGGGCCTGGCTCTCACTCCTGTTGCCGCTGCCCTGTTGACAGAAGGAAGGAAGGAGGGAGAGAGACCAGGAGCTGTGAGCCCTGAGAGTTCATTTCCTTTGGAAGCTACTTCACAGGCCTTTAGCCCCTCCTAAGCTTATCCTTAACTAAAACTTCCAGGTCTTTCTTCACTTGAGCTGCTGCTAAAGCAAATTCCCTCTACCTTCTGTAACTGCACTTGATTGTGAGCCTGCTTTAGGATTAAACACACATTCTTTAGGAATTCTGTCTGGTCCATTGACTCCCTCCTCCGGCCTGTGGCGTGATTGCAGTGTCTGCAGTGTCGGCTCAGTTGTATGGGCCATTGGAACCTCTTCCATCTAGTATTTCCAGCCTCCTAATCGGGCAGTGAAAGAACTGGATGGACCCGCCAGTGGCCCACACACAGGGCTGGAATCAGTCTACTCTTGGACAGCACCCTGCTGGGGCTGTGATCCATCTGGTCTGATTTTTCCCATATGTACTCGCACCCAGCCCCCACAGTTCCATCTTTTCTACAGAATTTTGTTAGGAGCCATCAAAATTCTTGCTGACTACAGGTGCACTGTGTCACGGGTTTCCCCTAACACACAGCTCTAATGACCCTGTCAAAAACAGAGAAATGTGGCTTGGTGCCTGTAGCTCAGGGTTAAGGTGCCGGCCACATACACTGGGGCTGGCAGGTTTGAACCCAGCCTAGGCCTGCTAAACAACAACTGCAACAAATAAATAGCCAGGTGTTGTGGCGGGCATCTATAGTCCCAGCTACATGGGAAGCTGAGGCAAGAGAATCGCTTAAGCTCAAGAGTTTGAGGTTGCTGTGAGTTGTGACACCACGGCACTTTACCCAGGGTGGCAACTTGAAATTGTCTCAAAAAAACCCCCAAAGATAAATAAATATAAATAATAAATTTTAAAAAAAGAAATGTTATAAACTAAACACAGCGCTAGCCGTAGGACTCACCCCTTCCTTTTCTAAGTGCTTACAAACCCTCTATCTAATAATCCATCTCAGAAATTTGCCAGGGCTCACTGTTGACTTGTCATCTGCTACTCAGAGCCATCAGCCCTTCTGTCCTCGAT
Organism: Galago senegalensis; assembly: GCA_963575145.1. Lineage (NCBI taxonomy): Eukaryota > Metazoa > Chordata > Mammalia > Primates > Galagidae > Galago > Galago senegalensis. The sequence goes on from CAUYTI010130566.1 coordinate 11,441, forward strand.
GACAGCATCAGGACAGAGCAGCCTCTGTCCACGTCCAGTCCCAGCATCCCCCATGTCCCCATGGACCTGGTGTGGAGTGTGTAGGTGACCAGGGAAGGACTTCAGGTCCAGGGGCAGAATGTCGCTGCCTTGGGAACTAGGGTGCCTTAAAACAGCTCGTGCTTGCTCAAACACCTCTTACAGCAGACAGCCCTCCCACACCCGGAAGAGATGGAGCCTGCGCACCACCTCTTCTCCCAGGAAGGCAGCAGTGCCCTCCTGTGCCCTACCTGGATAACTGCAGGGGAAACCCAGCTGCTCTGGGACCTGCCTGTACTCCAGCCCTGAACTGCACTGTGCCCCGCCACCCCTACCCCTCCCCGCACAAATCGGAACAGCTTCATCAGGCCACAGATATCCCTGGATTGTGAGATTGGTTGGCAGTGGGGGGTGGTTACAGGAGGCCAAGACCTTCCAGAGTTGCTGGGAGTGGCTTAGACAGGTTGGGCCAGATTCCTGACTATGCATTTCAATCCTTAGAGAAATACCAGCACTCCCCGGTCCTGGGGTCTCTAACCCCTCTGTCACCCTGCCTCACACTCCTACTGTTCCTGTGAACTGTACTTGTGCATCTGCCCTCTCCTGAGGTGGCCACAGTGTATGTGGAACATAGCTGTCATGGGCAGAGGCTGGGATTCTTGGGGGTAGGGGAGCCAAGGACAGTTGGGAGGAGGACTATGTGGCACCTGCAAGCCAGACAGAGTTCACTTTGTAGTGACAGTAGCCTCCCTGTGGCTGAACAATGTGGAAAAGCCCGTGTGTGGCCATGTGCCTTCAAGCATAAGGCACCTGGGCCTCAGTCATTCCTCAGTCTCCAGCGAGCCTCTACCACGTGTTGGACATTGTCCCAGGCTCTGGGAATGCAGCAGAGGACAAAACCCAGCTCCGGCCCCCTAAAGCACACACAGACAAGAGGTGCTTTCTGTACAGCAGAGCTGTGGAGAAAAGCTCAGCAGACGTGGGGTTGGGAAGTAACAGGTGCATCCCCAGATTCCTGGTCAGGAGGGCTTCTATGAGGAGGGGACTCGGTCACACGAGGGGCCAGCCATGTGACTATCTACGCCATGGTGTCCCATCAGATGTAGAGGCCAAGAGCGCTTGGCATAGGCAGGGAATAGCAGGTGGCTGGTTTTGAGGAGCCCACCGTATCCAGGGAAAGCAGGAGCAGGTGAAGAGCCAGCCCATGGGGGGCCTGTGCCATCCATCCCATGCATGGCTCATCCTTGTCCCCAGGTCCAGGGTCCAAATTTAAGTGACAGCACTTAGGTTCAGCTTGTCAGTCTCCACTTCAGTGAACTCCGTGTTCTCCTCCACAGAGGCAGCCTTGTTTGTGCTCATGGCCGTGAGGGTGCTGGGAATCCTGTGCCAACTGTCACAGCTGTGTATACACATGTGAGCAGTTACGATTCTCTCTGTGTGCCCCTGCCTCATGGCAGGGACCAGTGCCAGCTTGGGGCTAGGGGGCTTGCCCATCCCTTCTGAGAACTACAGGAACTCAGGACTATTACCTCCAGACTTTCCAGGTCATATTATCCCTGGACAGCACCAAGATCAGCCCTGATAAGCAGGTGGCACGGATTTAAAAGCCCTTGGCCATGGCCCTGGCCTTGTAGGCCTGCGTTAGAAAAAGAGGTGTGCTGGTGGCTGCAGGGCTCAGGGAGCCTCCTCAGCCTCTGGGATCTTTCCTGTGGGAGGTTGTCTCAGTGAGTAGAGCTGAGCCAGAGACAGCTGTAGGCCATAGGGGAGAGGGTCTCAGCCTAGGCCAAGAGTGAGAAGATCAAGGACAGCAAGAAACCTATCAAAGTAGCCCACACAGCCCTGTCTGCATGGCTGGCAGGCAGTGCCTCCCTCTCCCCCATCTGAGGTTGCCCAGGTCCCTGCCCTTGCTGTCAGCCAGACCTCAGGCTTTCCTCCTGCCCAGGATCCCGGCCCTAGCCCTGCCTGCTGAACAACTCTAGGCTACTGGAGTTGTCTTCACAAGTGCCCAGGTTGCTGGCCTGTATAGAGACACCCTCACCCCAGGATCCAGAGCCAGCATGTGCCTCAGGTGGGCTGTACAGGTATGATGGCCATACCCACCACATACTGGGAAGCAGCTTTGGGGAGGAGCTCAGGGCCCACCCTGGGTTTTTGGCCCCTAAATGATGCTGACTAAAATGGGATAGACCTGGTACCAACAACCCCACAGCTCTGTCACCACCAGCCCTCTCCCAGGAGAAGCCACAGTGCTTCCCTGCATGTGGCAACACCATGCATAGGGACCCCGCCAAGGAGGGGCTCCACAGTCTTCCCAGAGACATCAGTTCTTCAACACCACTGAGAACCTGTATGGCCAGACAGTGGGACTGTGGGGCCAGGGCTGGAGATGCCTGCCTGGCTTGGGGGGGACCAAGTGGGACAGACTCCAGGGCAGGAGCATGAGGCTGGGAGCCAGGAACTGGTGGCGGGGTTTGGCTGAGGAGACCTGGGATTCCCAGCACATGCTGTGCCCTTGAGGAAATGGGAGATGTGTGTGCAGAGGAAAAGCTGTTTGATGCCCTTGTCCATCGTCAAGAGAGCAGCTGCAACAATGGGTAGAGAAGGCAGCTGCCTGGACTATTCTCTAGTCCAAGGCTGTGTCGAGCCTTGCACCCCATCCAGCTCCGTGTGGTGCACACGAAGCCCCTTTGGCAATCTGGCAGGTCTCTGTCACCACCCACGTGCCCCCACCTAATCCTACAGGTCCCAGAGAATCACTTCTATGTGCCAGACCTGGGTCCCATGCCCAAGATAGACATCTAATGACTTCCCATCCAGCACTGACCTGGGCCTCACCACCTGGTCCCCACCTGGCCCCCTCTGCCCTGGCCCCTTCCAGAACTGCCAGCCTTGCACGGATCTCAAAACCTTTCCAGCCTGGGAGCTGGGCTGGGGAGCTCCCTGCTTGGCCACTTCTCCCCTGGGCACTTTCTCACACTTGTACTTTAGACCCAGAAGATGGGGTGGTAACAGCAGCCCCACTTCCCCCAGCTCCTACAGTGCACGTCCCCTGCAGGTGGGGGCAGTGTGGTGGCGCCAGGAGACAGCTCACTTGGTTCCTTGTCTCCCAGGGTGGCTGTGAGAGCTCTCCTCAAATGTCCCCTTGTCTTGTTAGTAGTGCCCAGTGCTGGGTCCAGAGACAGACTGAAGCTCCCCAGAGGTCATGGTGAACATGGAGGCTATGAAGGGCTGCGGAGTGTCTGGGGTGGGGGGATGGGGAGCCAGGAGGACTTGTGACACTGAACCCCCACCTATGGCTTCTGTGTTGCAGTCAGAACCCCCAGCCAGGCTGGGGACCTGGTGTGGAATCCCATACAAGCTGCCTTCCCGGGGCCAGGCCTTGGCTATCTTGCTTCTTACATATTCTCCTGCCTCTTCCTCCCTGTTTATGGTTCCGGAGTCTGGGTGAACTAGGACCCCCTCTGACCTTCCTCACTCTCAGCCTTTGCCCTCCCAGGGATCTCCGGGAAAGGACCTGGGTCAGGCAGGAAGGCACCTTCACTCAAGTGTCTGATTCCATCTCACCTCTGCCTCACAGCCACAGGGAGAGGAAGACAAGGACCCCGAGGGCCTCCACCATCTGTGCTCCCCAGACCAGGCCAGGGCTGCTGCTCTCACACGGAAGGGCTGGGCCGTCTTCAAGGAGGGAGGCTGCATGAGGCCACATGGCTGCCAGGGCACCCACTCCCTCACCAGAGTGCTCTTCCCTTTACCAAAGAGATGTTGAGAGATAAGAGCAACGTGAATCAATGGAGAAGCAGACCCAAGAACTGACAGACACCAACAGGGCACTTTCATTGAACAGTTGAGGAATGGTAGCCATGAAGGCTGTCATCTCACCCTGTGAGCTCCAGGCAATGGGGCAGAACATCTGGGGCACTGAGGATGTTCTGGGGTCAGAGAGAGAAGAGAGCTCCAGCCGGGGTGCGGGGGGTGGCTGCTGCAGGTGTGGGAGGCAGGATATTTCCCACAGAAAAAAAAGATCTCTAAAAATAGTCATGCTGAGAGCCTAATGGCCCTTGGCATAATTGCTGATGTCGGGCTGATGAAGGTATCTTGGGGTTTGTTCAAGTGATTGAGAGGGAAGGAAGTACCATGACTTGAAAGATGAACTGGAGCCAGACCAGGAAGGTGACATCCAGGGAGGTCCTTGGAACAGACAAGGGACAGGCTGTGGCAAAGCAGTGAGGTGGCTGGGGATGCTCAGAGGGCCCTGGATAGGAGGAACCCTAGGGTCACCAGGAGCTAGAAATGGGGAACATTTTAAATTTATAGAAGAGGCTCTGCGCCTGTGGCTTAAGTGGCTAAGGCACCAGCCACATACACCTAAGGTGGCGGGTTCGAATCCCCAGCCCAGGCCTGCCAAACAACAACAATGGCTGCAACCAAAAAATAGCCGGGCGTTGTGGCAGGCGCCTGTGGTCCCAGCTACTTAGGAGACTGAGGCAGGAGACTCGCTTGAGCCAAGGAATTGGAGGTTGCTGTGAGCTGTGATGCCACAGCACTCTACCGAGGGGGATAATTTGAGGCTCTGTCTCAAAAAAAAAATTATAGTAGAAGAAAAGGTAAAAGTTCTAGAACAGCTCATTTCATTAGAAAGGAAAGAAGCAGATGGGCCTAAAAGGCAGGCAGGCAGGGCAGAGATGCTGCAAGGAAGGCCTCACAGCCACACCTGATGGGAAGAAGGATTCGATGCAGGCAGGGGGCTGCCCTGGGAGAGGCCCAAGGACAGCTGGGGTTCCCTCTTTCTTCAGGGCTACCTCAGTTGTCTCCTACATGCCCTTCATCCTGTGCAGGACCCTGGCTCACCCTCTGAGCTTTCCCTTCCCAGGCAGGGTCCCTGCAGGCCAGGCCCAAGCCAAACACCACAGATAGCAGGCAGGGCAGAGGGCCTTGTGGTGGCAGTGGTGTGACCGTGCATCATGAAGAGGCAGTTTCTCCCAGTGACACATGGGGGGCAGGAGAACACAGTGAGAAACCAAACCTGGGTGAGGGGAGGTCCTCAGGGAAAGGAAGAGGTAAGATGGCCTTCTGCCTAACAGCCACGGCAGAGCCCAAAGTTTCACCTCCTCATGATCTCAGGTCCAGGCAGGTGGTTTGACCAGGATGGGGTCCAGGCATTGTGCAGGTCTGAGAGCACTATGCTGGCAAAATTCTGCCGGTGCCAGATGGCCCTGCCTGGGTGGGCACAGCTGGAGCTCCAAGGCGGCGCTGTCTCCCACGGTCATCCCCATGGAGTCCCTGTTCCTCCTGTTTCTTCGCCCTCGGATGGGGTCAGGGCAGGTGAGCTCCTCTTCCTGCTACCACATTCTCCAACCATCCTCCCATCACTCTTGACAGCCAAGAGCAGCCCTGGGCTCCCCTACAGATTGGGCAATGGCCTCCTTACCCAGATTCTCCACCAAAGCCTTCCCTCGGGAGTTTGCCCTTGGCTTGAGGGCTGGGAAGGGTGAAGGAGATAACCTGGCCGGATTGCTTCCAACTCTCTCTGGAAAAAGACCTACCAAGCTTTAGACCCAGACCAGGAGGCTTCTCGGGCCAGTCCCAGCAGCAGATGCCACAGGTGATACCACAGAAGAGATCAAGAGAGGCACAGCTGGACCTCTGGAGTGGGTGGGAAGCCTGGGTCCAAGGAAGTCTGAGCAGGGAGGCCTTGCAATCCCAGCCTAGGGTAACATACCACTTTCACTGTCCTCACGTCCTTTGGAATACTGGAGGCCCTCACAAGAGTCTGAGCCAAGGAGGCCACCTTCTCTTGTACCTCTGGAGACCCATGTTGGAGTAAGCCACGCTGTGACCACACACCTGGCGTGGAGATAGAAGCAAGGGTGTGTGGTGCTCGCACCTCCTGTCAAACGGCTACATCCTGTCACTCCTTAGCCTTTCTGAGCTGTGGCCGGTCACTCTGCCACTGCCCACTTGTACCCACCATCTGGAAAGGATTTGCTCAGCAAAGGGATCGAGGCTAGACCAACAAACTGAGTCCTGGTAACATTATGGTTGGCCTAATTCCCCACCTGCTCTCCGAGGCCCGATCCAGAATTACTGAAACATTCGCCCTCCACTGATAGACCCTGAGAGGCACAGCCAGGCCACAGACTCAGGTGGCAGATCACTGGCAGGGGCCAGTGACCTGGAGTGCAGGGCAGTCGTGTACTATAGCCCCAGGAGATGACAAGGGCCTCAGCTGTCAGAGAAGTCGATCCCTTCACTCATCTTTCTTCAAGCCATGGAGAGGAGCAGGGCCCCGTAACCTGGCCTCCTGCCTCGTTATGGCACCGGGGGAGAGACCCAGCCCAGAGTTGCTGAGCCAAAGCTTGGATGTCACTGGAAATGCTTCTCGCTGTGAATCCCACATCATCTCTGGACCCAAGCCTCAGTGAGGCCTCTCACCTCATCGCACTTGGAATACTCCGTCAGTACCTGGTTTAAGCTCGTGGATTCCTGGAAAATCTGGAAGTACAGAGTGTCTCCAGAGATGAGTCAGAGTGCTCGGTCTCAGGTCTGCTCCTGGCCCCGTGTTTTCCACCTGGGGGATAGGAGAGCCTCACAGAGGTACAGGCTCCAGGAAAGTCCTCTGTAGATAGGGACTGGGAGTTAGGCAGAGGACCCGTGAGAAGATGAACCTTCCTGACTCACTGAGCATGAGGACTCCAGAGGAACTCTGGGTGGCCCTGTCCTCATAAGCCGGTGGTGTGGCAGAAGGGCCACTCACCATCTTAGCAGCCAGGTGACCCAGGGGTCACTCTTCTCACAGTGAGCATGGACCTGGTGCTGGTACTTGTAAGAAGGGAAGAGAAAGACATCCCCCACCCCGCTCCAGGAACCACCCTGTAGGTTACAGAGAATGTTACCCACCTCACCCATCTCAGGAAGGATGGGGTAGCAGCTCCTGAAGCCACCCCCATAAATGGCTTCTTAAACTCAGGGCTCAAAACCAAGGACAGAGAGTCTGGGCATGGCTACCAGGGAGGAGGACTTTGCCCAGTGGCTCTCCTGGATGGGAACTGGAGTGGAATGTGCTTCCCTCCTACCCAACATCCCCTGCTGTTGCTTCTGGTGACTAACCACTCTCCTGACTTCCTATTGCCATGGCACTGAATCCCCCCTTCTCAACTCCTGGCCTTGATGGGCACTGGCTGTGGCAGATGAGACACTGACCACCCCAGCATGCCACAGAGATGTGCCCCAGCCTATATTCCTGCCTAAGGCCAGGGTAGATATTACTGAAGGGCAAGAGAACCAAAGAAGATAGCTGATTTCTCCTGTGCTTTGTCCTAAAGGATGCCAGGAGCTTTTCAGAAAACTTATGTAGCCGTCAAAAGGGTGAGGGACGGGGGAAGCTCAGTCCTTCCTTGATAAACATCAAGGCAGACACTGCCCACCTTGAACTGACTGTAGGACAGATGCCTCAGCACTTGCCAGGACAGCCCCACCTGAGAAGCGCCCTGCCCAGCTGAGGTCACACAGGTCACTGGCTGGGACTGACAGTGTGAGTCAGCTCCGTTGAGGAGGTGCAGGGAGCTGAACTCCTATAGGTGGGAGAACCTGCTGCAGATGACGAGGGCTCAGGTAACCTGGTGAGATCGGAGAGGGGCCGAAAACTGGAGGTGCAGATGTTCTGCAAGGCGAAGTCCAGCAAGGGCATCTCCCCACCGTCTTCTAGAATAGAACAAGTGATTTCCAGCCCTCTCCTCCCACCCCCTTGCCACAGTGAAGTGGGCAGGCTGTAAGCACAGGGAAGCCAGCACAGGGCGAGACTCAAGCCCTGGGGTCTCCTGGTCTGGACCTCCTAACAGTATATAATCACACTGACATGACAGGGGACAGTGCATCAATGTCTGGTGCACCCTTGCCAGGACACAGCTCCTCACCACTGGAAAACTCCATCTCTCGCTCAGCCTCCACCCTGGCACAGGCCAGAGCTGCTCCCAAAGTCAGACACCTGCAGACCACAACGTCAAGGCCTCGTGACCTCCTGGAGGACAAGAGGAAATGAACACAAGCCTCAGTCTGGGTTAAGAGGCAGGAACAGAAAAATGAGGGAAAAGAAAAGGCTGGTAACAAGGTCACAGAAAGAATAAAAAGGTTAATGATATTCAGTGTTGGCCGTCCCATGTCAGCTACTTGAAGAAATAACAGAAAATCCAGCAATTTGATTCTCAGCACTGGCTATGCATCAAAAGCACCAGTGGGGATTTGAAAACTACACGTGGCCTGGCCCATTGGCTCATTTTGGGAAGGCTGGGCATGGCTGCCAGGGAGGAGGACTTGGGAAGCTGTCCCAAGCATTTTGGGAAGCTGAAGTGGGACGATCACTTGAGACCAGTTCAAGACCAGCCCAGGCAACATAGTGAGACCCCATTTCTACAAAAACTTTAAAAATTAGCTTGGTGTGGTGATGCACACCTGTAGTCCTAGCTACTCTGGAGCCTGAGGTAAGAGGATCACTTGAGCTCAGAAGTTTGAGGTTTCAGTGAGTTATGACACCATTTCACTCCTTCCAGGGGACAGAGTGAGACTCTTATATATAAAAAAACATATATAATAAAAAGTACACATGGCGAGGCTCTAGCCCACGCTACTCAATAAGAATCTGTAGGATGGGCTCGGCGTCTATAGCTCAACCGGCTAAGGCGCCAGCCTTGTACACCTAAGGTGGCGGGTTCGAATCCCCAGCCCAGACCCGCCAAACAACAATGACAGCTGCAACCAAAAAATAGCCGGGCGTTGTGGCAGGTGCCTATGGTCCCAGCTACTTGGGAGGCGGAGGCAGGAGACTCTCTAGAGCCCAGGAGTTGGAGGTTGCTGTGAGCTGTAATGCCACAGGGCTCACATAATAATCCTAATTACGCGGCAGCCTGTCCAGAGAGTTTTTTCATTTATTTATTTATTTTTTTGAGACAGTTTTATTATGTCACCCTCGGTAGAATGCTGTGGTGTCACAGCTCACAGCAGCCTCCAATTCTTGGGCTCAACAGATCCTCTTGCCTCAGCCTCCCAAGTACCTGGGACTATGGGCCCCTGGCACAATGCCCAGCTATTTTTAGAGATAAGGTCTCACTGTAGCTCAGGCTGGTCTCAAACCTGTGAGTGCAGGCAATCCACCCACCTTGGCCTCCCAGAGTGCTAGGATTACAGGCATAAGCCACCAAGCCCAGCCCAAATAAAAATTTTTTAATTAAAAAAGTATCTTATAATTGTAAGAGAAAATAAAAAAGAAAAGGGTGTGACTATAAAGAGGTAGCAGGAGGGAGGGGTTTTTTTGTTGTTGTTTCTTTATTTTTTAAACAGAGTCTCACTATGTTGCCCTTGGTAGAGTCCTGTGGCATCACAGCTCACAGCAACTTCAAACTCTTGGGCTTACGCGATTTTCTTGCCTCAGCCTCCCAAGTAGGTGGGACTTCAGGCGCCAGCCACAACACCCGGCTATTTTTTTTGTTGTTGTCGTTGTCATCGTTGTTGAGCTGGCCTGGGCCAGGTTCTAACCCACTAGCCAGGTGCATGTGGCTGACACCGTAACCACTGGGTACAGGTGCCGAGACCAAAGAGTCTTTTTAAAATTGTCAGCCAGGTTCCCCAGGTTTCGGATCACTAATACAGAAAATATACATATATAAGTAATGAAACATCTGGTTTTTTTTTTTTAATTGTATATTATAAAAGTAAAAGAAAAGTGGGCGGCATGAAATTAGTAGGCTATTTGACTTTGTATTTGGGAAACTAATGCATCAGTATCTGATTTGATGGAAGTAGTTGTAATTCTCAGTGAGTTCTCAGTACGCTCATCAGATATTTTGGTTCTAATTTTATACTTAATGTGTTTCATTCTTGAAAACGGTTGCTCACAAATGTAGGTGCTGCCAAAAATTAGGCATGACTGTGAAAAGAGGGATATTAGTCTCTGGGAAGATAAGACTTACAAAAGTCCAGCAAAGAGACGTGATCAAATCTGTCTTTGAGTTGAATGTCAGATTGCAGCTCTGTGCGTTCCATTTGAAAATTGGCAAGTCACATATTTATGTCGACTGAAAATAGAGTTGTAAATGCACGAAAATGTTATTTTCCAGAAATCTTGAAATCCGTTTTCAAATTCTTGTTTCAAATCAAAAGGCGAGGCTGAATATTTTTCTCTGTTGACAGGACTGTGGTTAGCCAATGTGTCTGAACGCATAAAATTGTTTGCCTTAATTTGAGCTTGCTATAATTTCAGTTTTGTTTGGAATGCCATTGTGGTTTGAAACACTGTATTAATATGTTGGTTTTCACTTTAAAGACACATGTTTAGGGTGATTGGTGGGACCGCACCTATGGTTCATCTTACAAGGGTACATGTGAATCTTTCTAATGTAGAATATAAATGTCTTAATGCAATTACTAAGAAAATGACATGAAGGGTATGTTGACCAGTTTGATGAAAATATTTCAGATTGTGTATGGAACCAGCACACTGTACCCCATGACTGCATTAATGTACACAGCTATGATTTAATAAAAAAAAAAAAGGCACATGTTTAACTCATTTAAATGAGCAGTTAAATCCCCTAAAAATGCTAAATCTATAAGCCAGTTTTCATCGTCAAGTTCTGGTGCAAACTTGTTTTTTGATATCACAAACTACTTGATAACACGGCAAATCATAAAATGTTTTCAACATTTGGCGTTGGCTTAGCCATCTTACCCGGAAAAGTAAATGATGTCACCATAGTCAGTATCGATACTCACAAGGAATTCCTGGAACTGGCAACGATTCAGTCCCTGGGCCCTTATAAAAGTTGCAGTTTTGATGACAATTTACACGGTTTTGTCCATTTTTAAAACTTTTCTATGTAAATTTTCTTCACTAATACTTCACCAAATGTGACTTTTTTGTGGTGATTACATCATTTTCTATTAATTTTACACGTCCCTCTCTTTTACCTACTATCGCCAGGACACCTTCAGTAGCTGCTATACCAGATATGTTGACAATGGACAAAGAAAATCGCTTTAACATATTTTTTACTGCTTCGTATAAATCTCTTGATTTAGTTGTGTCTTAATGGCACCAAAGAAGCCATTTCTTCAGTGACATTATATTCATCATCAATACCTCTAATGAAAATGGCAAGCTGAGCCGTAGTTGTAGCATCAGTGCTGTCGTTCGTCACCAAAGCATAAAACTTAAAATCAGCAGCTTTATTCTCCCAACTGTTTTTGATACATTTTTCAGTTTCTTCAATTTCCCTAGCTATAGTCTGGTGAGACAAACTGATTTAAAAAATATTCCCCCTTTTTCTTACAGGGCAAATTGTGTCTGCCATGCTTTCCATACATTACTTAATAAACTTAAACCATCCTTAAATGGTTTTGACTTCTTTTGTTATTAAATATCCCACCGCATAACTAGCTTTACAATGGAATCGGCCTGAGTTGTAACTTTTAGAAAACATTTTTGTTGAGAAGACATTTTTTCAGTTCTGCTGTTTTGTCCTTACAACACAATGCTTCATACACATGGAATTGGGCAACAGGCTTTTGCATATCACGCCTTTTCAAATTGTAGTCTTTAAAAATTTTGCACAAATTCCCTACAAATTAAGCTAACTCCCTTACTATTTGCCTTGAGAAAAAAGTAGTCATCTGTCCACTTTTCATTGAACAATCTTACTTAATCTGTACTTTTTGGTGGGGGGGCATTCTGTTTTCTTTTGAGACATTGTAGAAGCTATGTTGGGATTAAAAAATAATAGATAGAGATTATATTTACTTTTATTGTGAAAATTGATTGTTAGAAAAACAGAAAGCCGGGTTTGGGGCCTTCCACATCTTGACTGCCAAGGCAGGATGAGGCAGAGGGCCGATTATAAAGCTGAATGGGTGATGTGTGAGGTACTGCCGAGCGGCGGACGTTCCCTTAATAATTAATAAGAATGCCTACCTGACTTCTAAATAACATTAAATGCCTGACGTTGCTATGGTAGGTTGAAATGTTATTGATGATCACTTCCTCACCAGGTCATCACAAGCGCACATAACCTCTGATGGTGTCAATTCAACTGCGCTTGTAAGATAACACACCAAAAGGTGCACATGTGTGCAAATAGCCAGAGTGAACATATGTTTATTTTATTGTGACAGGACATCGTCATTTACAAGTTCATGCTCAAGAACCACACAATCAAGTTCCACCAAAAAAATCATTAAAAAAACTCAGAAAATGTTTTAAATAAGTTTATAATTCGTGTTGGGCGTGTTCATACTCATCCTGGGCTGCATGTGGCCCATGGGCTGTGGGTTGGACATGCCTGCCCTAAGCCTGAGTGTCCTCCCTCTTCTTCCCTGTCCTACCCCCAGTACTTCCTCTTCTGGACCTTCCCAATGGTCTAGATTCAAAGGGACCTCTGCAAGGCTGAGGTGATCTGTCATCTTCAATAGCTTGGAGTCCTAGAAGCCCCTTCTCCCTTCAAAGTCTATGGCCCTTCCAATTTATCTGATTGTATCCTACAGTATTATAGCTTTCTAAAGAGAGATGTCACCAGTTCTGTGATATCTCTACTTGGAAAGGATAGAAAAGAAAGGGAAAGTTTGTAAGTTCCCTTCTCTAGCCAGGGCAGGGTATTATTTCAGATTGCTTTTACTTCTTCATTGTCCTGGGTACTTGGCATTTTAGAGTAGACCTTTGACCCCACCTACCACCAAAAAGACAATAATAACAACAGTGAAGAAATAGCATAACTTATTGGTTATTTCCTGTGTTTGAGGTACTATGCTAAGCACTATAAATACTAGACCTAGTCTTATCAAGTCAGCCACCCCCATTTTATTTATGAAGAAATTAAAGTTTAAAAAGTGAAGCCAGGGGCTCGGCGCCTATAGTTCACCCGGCTAAGGCACCAGCCACGTACACCTAAGGTGGCAGGTTCGAATCCCCCGTCCGGACCCGCCAAACAACAATGGCGGCTGCAACCAAAAAATAGCCGGGCGTTGTGGCGGGCGCCTGTGGTCCCAGCTACTTGGGAGGCGGAGGCAAGAGACTCGCTTGAGCCCAGGAGTTGGAGGTTGCTGTGAGCTGTAA
>CAUYTI010130571.1:0-12919 GCA_963575145.1 Galago senegalensis
AATGATGGCTGCAACCAAAAAATAGCCTGGCGTTGTGGCGGGCGCCTATGGTCCCAGCTATGTGGGAGGCGGAGGCAGGAGACTTGCTTGAGCCCAGGAGTTGGAGGTTGCTGTGAGCTGTAATGCCACAGCACTCTACCCCGGGGGACAGCTTGAGGCTATGTCTCAAAAAAAAAAAAAAAAAAAAAAAAGAATACTAATTTTGGAGTATTACTCCAAAGAATACTAATTTTGGAGCCTACTCCTTTGGCTCAGTGAGTAGGGCACCGGCCCCATATACTGAAGGTGGCAGGTTCAAATCTGGTCCCAGCCAAACTGCAACAAAAAATAACCAGGCGTTGTGGTGAGCGCCTGTGGTCCCAGCTACTCAGGAGGCTAAGGCAAGAGAATCGCCTAAGCCCAAGTACTGGAGGTTGCTGTGAGCTATGATGCCAGGCACTCTACAATGGGCAATAAAGTGAGACTCTGTCTCGAAAGAAAGACAATATTAATTTTTGTATGTTTGTAAACTTTAGACTTTCCCCCACTTTAGTCTTATACTGCAGGGGACATCAAAAGCTCACATCTGACATTTCCAAGGGCAACCACAAGGCTGATTCAGGAGCCAAATCCCAAACCTCTCTTTACTTTTCCCAAACCATCTTGCCCCTTCTACCCACCTTGACACTATAATACACTTCCCCAAGAGAATACCCACTTAAAAAGGAGCCACCCTCCATGAAGGCTGGTACAGCCTAAATAATAAAATCACGCTTTCTCAACAATCAGCCATTTCCATCTTAACATCTCTGCACAACCAAATTCACATTGGCCCTCTACCTCTTTTAAGTCTGCTCATAAGGACTGGTCCCACCAGTCTGCCAGTTGGAATGGGGACTGTACACATCCCACTGGGCATTAGGGGAGTGGTCACTGCAGCTCTTTACTTTCTTTTGGGGCTTGGAATCCTTTCTCCCCATGACAGAAAGTGGGTCTTGGATTTACCAATTTCCTGTAAGTCTGCTTTTCTAGGTAAAAGGTCACTCGCCCCACAGCTTGTTAGTAATAAAAACACATATAATGGAAATGGTATGTATAAGGTCAGACTATCAAGTTTGTGAACTCATCCTAGAAAAAGTGTCATATACCTCACTACTGAATGTCACTATGGTCAACTTTGAAGTTCTTCCCTTGGGAAGCTGTGCACTAATGCCAACCTCTAGTTCACCCTTCAAAGCAATTTTGGAACTTTTTCTGGAATGGCCATCAGATCTGTTGTCATAGGAGGTCTGACAATTAAGTTTGCAAACTCATCCTAGAAAAAGTGCTACATATTTCATTGCTGAATATCACTACAGTCACCTTCAAAGTCCTGCCCTTGGCCTTCTGGTGGTGATGGTATGATATTCAGTAATGAGGTGTGTGGCACTTTTTCTAGGATTAGTTTGTGAACTCAATTGTCCTACCTTGTAAGAGACTAGTTACGGAGAGAAAAAGCTGAGCTATGTAAGCTATGTGGAGAAAGTGAAACTGCCCTTACGGATTGATGAAGGGGTGCGAGATGCGAACTAGAGTAAGGGTCTAATTGCAGGAGCAGACTCAGCTAAAATGATGATAATCAGCCACTGTGCTTTTATTTGCTTGATAATAGTCACTGCCCCTTTGTTTTCTTCTCTGTAACTGCTACTCTAAGGGACACAGCTAGTAGTTATAAAGATTCTTAACTTTTCTCTATAAATATAACATTACCTGTTCAGAACCTAGAGGTAGTTCCTGAGATAACTTCCAGGTCCTGCTTCACCCACACAGGGTTCCACACCAAAGGACTGATGGTTCCACTCTGAAACTAGCCAATCAGCAGACCCTGATTACCTAACCCGCTGCCCACCAAATCATCTTTAAAAACCCTGTCCCCCCAGAAGAAAAAAAAAGAAAACAGAAAAAAAACTCTGTCCCTCCCCCCGCCCCCAATTCGCAGGGAGGGCAGATTTGAGAAATTTCTTCTGTCTCCCCACTTAGTTCTATGTGGAGTAAACACTCTGCTGTGAACCTGCGGTCTCTGGGCAGTGGCTTCCTCTTGGGCAGTGGGCAGGTAAGACTGGCTGGGCAGCAACAAAAGATGGGTGGGTGTTTCCATAACTCCACTTAGAAGTTTGTACTTTCTTATTACGCTCAGATATATCAAAAAGTCCAGTTTGGTGACCTTTAGAATCACTTCCTTTTTCAACTGAGGTTCAGTGGGGACAGCAATATTCACTGGCCCACCTAAGCTCACTGCCGAGGTCATAGCACCCGAGGGGACTATCTCCAGTCTCATCACAGAGTGGTGTTGACAGAGGGCATGGTGGCATGGTAACAGCCCAGCAGGGCAGAAACAGACCCAGCCAGGGTTCACCCTTATGGAAGTGTGCCCTTTATTCCTGTTCCTTCATTCCTTTGAAAACATACTGCCCCCATATCCTGACAGCTGCCTGCCTGCCTTCTGTATTTGTTTAGAGAAGGGTAGGATTTCAGCTGAAGCCTTTAAAATGTGCCCTTTGTTTCACTTGAAATAATAAATAAACAGCAGCTATTCCTAACATCATTTTCTCATCATGCCAGTGGGTTGTTGTTGTTGATTTTTTTTTGTTAGTCATCTCAAATCCTTATGGAACAGGAGGTATATTATTGATGAAATGAATGAAATATTATCCATTTCCTCAATTTGGATTATTTGCTATTTTTGATTAATTGGTTATCTGGGGACATGAATTAAAATGACTATTAGGTACATTACCTTTCATCTTACAATATGCTTTAATAAATAATGACCAGAAAAAATAAAATAAACAAAATAAAAAATAAATAATGATCAGGATGGCATATAATTATATCAAGATACATAATGGAGATAATCTGCCTGTCAGAATTTGAAAGAAAGTTAATTTCCAGTACCTGTATTGGAAATCCTATTCATGTCAACATTTGATGAGTTAAATATAAATTAATTAGTAATACATGGACAAAATTTCCCTTGGAATAGGCACAATTTTAAATTTTTTTTTTTTTTTGAGACAGAGTCTCAAGCTCTTGCCTTGGGTAGAGTGATGTGGCGTCATAACTCAGAGCAACCTACAAATCAGGCTCAGGCAATCCTCTTGCCTCTGTTTTTCTGTTTTTCAATAGAGACAGGGGGTGGGGGGAGGAGTTCTGGCTCTTGCTCAGGCTGGTCTCAAACCTGTGAGCTCAAGCAATCCACCCACCTCAACCTCCCAGAGTGCCAGGATTAGAAGCATGAGCCACTGCATCTGGCTGTATTTAAAAAATTTTAAATGAGAATACTGATATTTGGTAAGTTCACTTGGTTGTGTGTGCCCTGAAGGATCTTTATGCTAGTGACAATACTACTGGTGTTACCAGATGAAAAAGATCCTGCCACCTGTCACTGTCAGCTAATATGCAGAGATGGGGACAGTTCCACCGAATTTTAGTTGTCAGAATGGTGGCGATTCTGGAGAACAGTGAGAGTAACCTCTCCAAGACCATTCTGTTCTTCCATTTCCAAAATTATAGTTTTATACATAAAACTTCAAAACAAAAACCCTTAAGCAACAATAATTAACACTTATCTTAAACAGTAATCGTCATCATGACCCATAATAACTATAATTGATGTAACCCATGACTAAGGTGACCAGACGTCCCGCTTTTGGTGGGACAGTCCCAATTTTTAACAATTTGTCCTGTGTCCTGCAGCATTTTAAAAAGTCCCAATTTTTGGAAAGAATTCATGACAAGCTAGGGAACAGCAGGAGAATGGGAAGGGACTATATGGTTTCGGCTGCTGAAAAGGTTAATGTAACTCCATTTGGGAATGAAGTTAATGTAAACTCCCTACTTCCCTCCTGGGCAAGGTATCAGAAGGAGACTGGCTCCCTCCCTTGCTTCTAAGCAAGGAAAATTAGCTCCAAAGGAGCCAAACTGTCTGGAACAAACAAGTAGCCCCCCACTCTCTAGAGTAAGGTGAACAGACGTCCCATTTTTGGTGGGAAAGTCCCAATTTTTAACAATTTGTCCTGCGTCCTGTGGTGTTTTATAAAAGCCCTGATTTTTGGAAAGAATGCATGACAAGCTAGGGAACACAGGAGAACAGGAAGGGAATATATGGTTTTCGGCTGCCATGTGGCTATTTCGCCAGGATATGCGTTTTATATTATTTTTGTTAATTTTATAATGTTAAACTTTAATAATAACAAATAATTGTTGAGAACTGCTTATCAAAGTTTGCATTGTTGTCAGGCCCTGCCCCCCGCCATGGTGTTCCACTTTACCAATGTTAAAATCTGGTCACCTTACCCATGACCCCAAACAAACAACACTTCTAATTTAAAAGTTAATCTCCTAAATTGATCACCCTAAACTACTTAAGATATACCCTTGTAGATTAAAGCTGAATTTACAAATCAAGAAAAATGGGAGACATGGAGTGAAGGTCATGTAGGACCTAATCCGACCAGACCTGCTTTGTCTCGTTGGCCCTAGCCTGGCTGATTTCATCTTACTCTCACTAGGGTAGAGAGTAAGCAGAGAGTGTTCTTTACCCAGCACAGGAAAGGGGCAAGTGAGAGGGGGGGAGAAGGGGCCCTGCAGACTGAATCTCAAGTCTTGGAAATCTTTAAAAGAGGATGATAGAGACTGAGGGATAATTCTGAGCTATGTGAGATGCATGGAGGAAGCTAGGGTGCAAAGTACTGCCAACACTGCTTAGGAGTTTGCATTTCCTTATTAGAACCAAGATTATTTGGGGTCTGTGCTCCCTTCGTAGATAAGAGTAAAAAGCCCCCAGAAGAGACAAAGACCTGCTGGGCATCATGTAGATACAGCCAGGTGTGCTGCTGGACCTTTCAATGAAGGCAGCTATCTTAGGTTGGGCTGCTGTGGCAAAAGCACCATGGATAAGGTGGCTTACACAGCAAGCATACATTTGTCATGGTTCAGAGCTGGGCACGATGGCTCACACCTGTATTCCCAGCACTTGGAAGGCCAAGGCAGGAAGATCCCTTGAGCTCAGGAGTTCAAGACAAACCTGAGTGAGAACAAGACCCTGTCTCTACTAAAAATAGAAAAACTAGTTGGGCATGGGAATGGGCCCCTATAGTCCCAGGTATTGGGGAGGCTGAGACAGGAGGATGGCTTGAGCCCAGGAGTTTGAGGTTGCTATGACCTGGAATGACATCATGGCAGTTTACCCAGGGTGACAGAATGAGACTCTGTCTGGAAAAAAAAAAAGCTCAAAGCACAAAGTAGACAACAGTGACAGATTCTCCTAATTCTCCCAAAGAAAGCAGGTACTGGCACGTCAGTTTAGGAAGATGACTGTTGTAAAAGGCTTAAAACAAACCAATATTTGCAACACTATTGGTTTGGTAGTCAATTTGTTTTTTATTACTTTTCCTGAAAACTGGAAAAGTCAAAAGATCTAATGCTAGCCTTACCTCTAACACTTAAAGACATGTTGGACCTAAGCCCATGATAAAGATTAGGTGAAATAACAAAAATGAAACATTATCTTGAGGTGGGTAGGAAATTGGCTGACTAGAAGCAGCTTTCACCAGAGGCTCCTGTCCAAAGGGAGAGTTATTAAATCCTCCTCCAACATATTCTATGAAGCAAATATCACCCTGATCCCCAAACCAGGAAAGGGCCCAAGAAGAAAAGAAAACTATAGCCCAATATCATTAATGAATATCAGTGCAAAAATATTCAACAAGATATTTGCAAATAGAATACAACAACACATTGAAAAGGTTATACACCATGATCAAGTGGGTTTTATCCCAGAGACACAGGGTTGGTTCAACATACACAAATATATAAGTATAATACACCACATAAGTAGAATCAAAAACAAAGACCATATGATTCTTTCAATTGATGCAGAAAAGGCTTTTGACAATATCCAGCATCCTTTCATGATAAAAACACTCAAGAAAATAGGATTAGAAGGAACATTCCTGGCTCGGCGCCTGTGGCTCAAGTGGCTAAGGTGCCAGTCACATACACCTAAGGTGGTGGGTTTGAATCCAACCTGGGTCCGCCAAAAACAATAATGATGGCTGCAACCAAAAAAAATAGCCAGGCGTTGTGGCAGGCACCTGTTGTCCCAGCTACCTGGGAGTCTGAGGCAGGAGACTCACTGGAGCCCAGAAGTTGGAGGTTGCTGTGAGCTGTGATGCCACAGCACTATACCCAGGGGGATAGCTTGAGGCTCTGTCTCAAAAAAAAAAAAAAAAAAAAAGAAGGAACATTCCTTAAACTGAGAGGATATCTATATCATACCCACAGCCAATATCATATTGAATGGAATAAAACTGAAAGCATTCCCACTCAAATATAGAACCTGACAAGGATGCCCACTGCCTCCACTACTATTTAACATGGTGTTGGAAGTCCTAACTATTGAAATCAGGCAAAAGGAGATCAAAGGAATCCAAATGCGGGCAGAGAAGGTCAAACTCTCCCTTTTCACAGATGACATGGTCTTATACCTGGAAAACCCCAGGGACTTAACTACAAAGCTCTTAGAAGTGATCAAGGAACACAGCAGCGTCTCAGGTTACAAAATCAATACCCACAAATCAGTAGCCAACAATTATCAAGCCAAGAACAAAATAAAAGACTCTATTTTTTTAACGATAGCACCAAAGGTGAAATACCTGGGAATATATATAACAAAGACATGACAGATCTCTATAAAGAGAATTATGAAACTTTGAGAAAGGAAATGGCAGAAGGTGTCAACAAATGTAAGAACCTACTATACTGATGGCTAGGAAAAATCATATCGTTAAAATGTCCATAATACCCAAACCAATCTATAGATTTAATGCAATCCTCATCAAAGCACCAATGTCATTCTTTAAAGATCTTGAAAAAAATAGTACTTCAATTAATATGGAACCAGAAAAAAACCAAATAGCAAATATCGTTCTTAGAAATAAAAACAATTCTGGAGGCATCATGCTGCCAGACTTCAGGTTATATTATAAGGCTAAAGTGATCAAAACAGCATGGTACTGGCACAAAAATAGAGATACAGATCTATGGAATAGGATAGAGAATCTAGAGATGAACCCAGCCACATATCATCATTTAATCTTTGGTAAGCCTTACAAAAACATGTAATGGGGAAAAGAATGCTTCTTTAACAAATGGTGCTGGGAGAACTGGTTATCCACATGCTGAAGATTGAAACTGGACTTACACCCCTCACCATTGACAAAAATAGATTCTCACTGGATAAAAGATTTAAATTTAAGACACAAAACAATAAAATTCTAGAAGAGAGTATGGAGAAAACACTTGAAGATATTGGCATGGGAAAAAACTTTATGAGGAAGACCTCCCCCAGCAATTGTAGCAATACCAAAAATAAATAACTGGGACTTGATCAAGCTAAAAAGCTTTTGCACAGCTAAAGGTACCACAAACAAAGCAAAGAGACAGCCCTCAGAATGGGAGAAGATTTTTGTATGTTATGAATCTGACAAAGACCTGATAACTCAAAGGTTTGAATTCTACAGAAAACTCAAATTAAACAATAAGAAAAGTGCAAACAACCTTCTCTATAAGTGGGCATGTGATCTGAACAGAAACTTCTCTGAGGATAACAGACGAATGGCCAAAAAACACATGAAAAAATGCTCATTGTCCTTAATCATCAGAGAAATGCAAATTAAACACACTCTAAGATATCACCTAACCCCAGCAAGATTAGCCCACATAACAAAGTCACAAAACACCAGATACTGGCATGGATGTGGAAAGAAGGCAACACTTCTACACTGCTGGTAGGATTGTAAACTAATAAAGCACTTTGGGGGAGAAGTATGGAGAATCCTCAAATATCTAAATGTAGACCTTCCATTTGACCCTGTAATCCCATTACTAGTTATCTACCCAGAAAAACATAAATCATTTTACTGCAAAGACATTTGCACTAGAATGTTTATTGCAGCTCAATTCATAATTGCCAAGTTGTGGAAGCAACCTAAGTGACTATCAACCCATGAATGGATCAACAAACTGTGGTATAGGTATACCATGATTGAATATTATGCAGCCATTTAAAAAGATGGTGACTGTACATCTTTTACATTTACCTGGATGGAATTGGAATACATTCTACTTAGTAAAGTATTGCAAGAAAGGAAAGATGAATATCCAATGTACTCCATACTAATATAAAATGTATTACATGTTCCTAAGAACAATAAAACACTATTATAGTCCAGTTAGGAGGGGTAAAGGGAAATGGGGGTGGGGAGGACGTATGGTAGAAGGAGGGAGGTCATGAGGTGGGATCTCACCTAATATGTACATTGTGAGGGAGTATAACACACACCCTGGGTGAGGGCTCTTTTACAAATGGAACTTTGCCCTGGAAGTGAGAACAATATAACCCAAATGTTGTACACTCATATTAATTTGAATAAAGCTAAAAAAAAAAAAAGAAAGAAACAGGCGGGCAGCACCTGTGTCTCAGTGAGTAGGGTGCTGGCCCCATATACCGAGGGTGGTGGGTTCAAACCCAGGCCCTGGCCAAACTACAATTTAAGAAAAATAGACGGGTGTTGTGGTGGGCTAGTAGTAGCAACCTCCCTGTAGTCCCAGCTACTTGGGAGGCTGAGGCAAGAGAATTGCCTAAGCCCAAGAGCTGGAGGTTGTTGTGAGCTGTGACACCACAGCCCTCTACTGAGGGTGACAAAGTGAAACTCTGTCTCAAAAAGAAAAAGAAAAGAAAGAAACAGGCTCAGCACCTATAGCTCAAGTGGCTAGGACACCAGCCACATACACCAGAGCTGGTGGGTTCAAATCCAGCCAAGGCCTGCCCAACAACAGTAACTACAACCAGAAAATGGCTGGGCTTTGTGGTGGGTGCCTATAGTCCCAGCTACTTGGAAGGCTGGGGCAGGAGAATCACTTAAGCCCAGGAGTTGGAGGTTGCTGTGAGCTGTGATGCCATGGCACTCTACCCAGGACGACAACTTGAGGCTCTGTCTCAAATAAATAAATAAATAAATAATCATCTCCCTTTCTTCTTATCCCCAATATTTAATTTTTATTACTATAAATTGAAATGTTGTTTGAGTTATAGAGATTTTCATACATTTTAACCAATTTCTTCCAAGTTTATATCACTTTTAATATCACAGCAGTATTTAATAACATTGCATTTCACCCCCCAAAATAGCTAAAATAAGAGAAATGTATTGTACAGTGTACATTGTAAGAGAACTATGCCTCCTCACACTGACTTTTCTGATATTCTCATCTGAAGCACACTCTCTGAGGGCATTCAAACATCACACAATCATTTGCAACTGGTTGTACTTTATAAAAAATGTTTTTCCCTGAGGGAGGGAATTGGGTTGAATTAAAAGATAACATAAGAATTGCAACTTTTTTTCTCTTAAGTAACTGTCATGAAATTTATTCAAATTGACATTACTTTTATATATCTTGATACTGAGCAACGATGGTTTTAATATTTTGCTACAGCGGGGTCAACACAGGTTGGAACTTAAATGGTTGATTCATAATGATATTTGTTATTCTGATCATAACAGCTGTTTGCTTTGTATTTTGAATACATTTCACATTCCAGCTCACTTCTCTTTGATCTGAGGAAGGAAAGGGTCCAGTCAGGTCAGTAATCCATTTCTTCTTAGACACACCTGAAGCAAGCTTGACCTTAAGCAGAACTTGTAAACATTAACTTTTAAATGTCAGTCTCTCAGGGGATGCCATGTAGCAATTATTCACCTAGAAATACTTTTAGCAATTGAAGACATTCCTGGTCTGTCTAGAATAGATCATTTATTGTCAACAAATTTATAATTTGTGGGCTGCAAGTGTGCTGAAGAATGAACATTGAAAACACAACCAAAAAGAGCTGCATGATATGAAAGATAAATAAGCTTAGAGACCCGCAAACTCAGTGGCAGCTCTGTGCTAAACTGTCCCCACATTTTTATCTCACAGAAACCAAAAAACTCATTTCCGCAAAAAGGGGGGCCCAGGAAGCTCTGTCTGGTGTGCTTGGGGACTCAGATATGACTTGACTTTATTGTATGCATTTTACTAATCAATAATAGTCTGTGGTCTGTGCCGGATGTGATGTGCATTTTGTGTAAGTCTGACAAGTAAGGCTGTTGTGCTCATATGATTTAAAAATTGCAGAAAGGGATGGCGCAGAGTTCTGGGAGACCACGGTGGGAGAATTACCTGAGCTCACGAGCTTGAGACTAGCCTGAGCAAAAGTGAGACCCCGTCTAAAAATACAAAAACTAGTCAGGTGTGGTGGTGAGTGCCTATAGCTACTTGGGAGGCTGAGGCAGGAGGATTGCTTGACCCCAAGAGTTTGCGGTTGTTGTGAGCTATGATGACATAGCACTCTACTCAGGGAGACATAGTGAGACTCTGTCTCAAAAATAACTAAATAAATCAATAAACAGACAAACAAATGAAAATAAGAATAAAACAATACAAGCCACAGAAAAACTCAAACTGAATTGCCTTCACATAAAGGAATGACTCTAATTATGAATGTGAGTAAAAGATAGGGATGTTAAATTCTTAGCGCTATGAGGACCCAGCCTGGGGGGGCCGATTTTCTACTTTGCTGTTAACCTGTCTTTTGACTTTATTAAGCATGTGAGAAGCTCTACTGGAATAAATACTCTACGTGTCCATCCTAGTAAGGCTATCTGTTCAGGCTGGGACTTTTCTGACAATGGTAATGATCTCATTAGTTATTTTAATGGTTTAAATAGCGCCTTAGAGAATAAGAAGATCTATCTTTAAGGGAAGGGGAAATGCAGCTGAGTTATCTCCTTAATGAACTGAGCCCCTCATTAACTAATCTTTCCCACAGTCTTTAATGATTTCCTGGTTAATGGCCACTAGAAATACAGAAGTATTGTAATAGAAGGTTCTCAATGTTTTGATCTAACAGCTTTGCTGCTATAACATTGATTACTTTGTATATGACGGTGACAGCAGAAATAACAGCAGGAGGCTGTTTACAATATGTTTACTCTGTGTCAGGCACACGTGGGAACAAAGAAGACCAGAAAAGACTGAGTTAATTCACTTGGCTAGTTAGTGGATATGTAACTCCAGTTACATTTATGACATTGGGCCAATTGACATAATTAGCCAACTGTTAAAAATTGTGTAGATGGGAGTGTGCAAGTGGATCTCAAGCTTTATAAACGTTTTGCTTCTATGGGGGAGAAAATTCCTTTTTCACAGGCAGCATAAATTTCCATCCGAAGGTCATAGGGAAAAGGGTTTTGTGGTGGTTGTGTTGTCATTTCTATACGTCACCTTCCCCCCTGCATTTATTTATTATTTA
Source organism: Galago senegalensis (assembly GCA_963575145.1). Taxonomy (NCBI): domain Eukaryota; kingdom Metazoa; phylum Chordata; class Mammalia; order Primates; family Galagidae; genus Galago; species Galago senegalensis. Next base: position 11,378 of record CAUYTI010130571.1, read on the forward strand.
TTTATGAAGTCAGAATCTCACTCTGTTTCCCAGTTAGCTGAGCAGATTGCCAGACATCAGCACCTCAAACTCTTAGGCTCAACCAAGCCTCCTGCTGCAGCCTCCAGAGTAGCTGGGACTAAAGGCAAGGAATAAACTCTTGACTCCTGGTTTACAAGGTCATTTCTCCAATGACTGAGCTATGGTACCCAGCCTACCCACTATGCATTTAAAAGTCAACTAAAACATAAACAAGGAATAGAAGTCAGTACCAGGTGGTGTGGAAGAAAGAGACAATGTTTCACAGTCCCTTGAAGTTGAGGTCTCTGATACTCTCCGGCCGTTGATTCTGCATCTCTAGTCTGCACCAGATCCTAACTGGACCTCGAGTCAGAGAACATAGCCCTCATACTGTGGGGCAGCAGCCACCTGTGATGTTAGGGGAGCCTGCACTAAAGCCCCCTCTCTGCTTGTTACTGTGTCCCTTTGCTCAAGTTCTTAAATCTTTCAACATTTTACTTTCCTCATTTCTGAAAATGGAGACATAGTAACAACCTCATCTGCCTGTTGTAAAGATGGAATTCAAAGGAGGTGATACAATTTGACAAGACTTGAAAACAACCCTAGTGCCCAACAAGCCCCGAATGGATTAACAAACTGTGGCATATGTACGCCATGGAGTACTATTCAGCCAGAAGAAAAGGCGGAGACTTTATATCTTTTGTCTTAACATGGATGGAGTTGAAATACATTCTTCTTAGTAAAGTATTGCAAGAATGGGGAAAAATGTATCCAATACACTCAATACTAATATGAAACCGATGTATAAACAACTACACACCCACATGAAAGAAAAACACACACATAGTCTAGCAAGGGGGAGGGAAGAGGAGGGAGAGGTGGGATCTCACCTGATGTGCACAATATGAGGGTGTTTAGCACACCCCCTGGTGAAAGACACAAGATACTGATACCGGATTTTTGACTTTAGATTTCCAGGCTCTTGGTCTCGATGATTCGATGAATGAGCTGACGGACCATAGAATGAACAGTGAGGTTTTATTTACAGCCCAAAGAACCAAACTGCCTTGCAGGACAGGATGTGAGTGTTACAACTCTTATGAAAATAACTCTTACAAAGAGTCAAGCTTCTTTGTAAGGCAGGATCAGCAGAAGTGTTACAGCTCCTACAAAAGACCAAGCCTCTTTGCAGGGCAGGGTCAGCCGTAGAAGTGTTACAGCTCCTACAAAGAGCCAAGCCTCTTTGTAGAGCAGGGTCAGCGGTAGAAATGTTACAGCTCTCGCTCGAAGGTCTGCAACAGCTTGCTGAAGTCTTATTCTTCTGCTCTATCTTCCTTGAAGGTCTGTGATGATCTGCGATGTTTTTACTCTTCTGCTCTCTTCCCCTCTGGAAGGTCAGCTATGATCTGCTGCTAGGCTCTCTGCTCAGAGGTTTATATAGGGGCAGTTGTCCAATGAGCTGAGAGCTTAGCTGATTGGTCTATAAAATAGACCAGTCAGGAGCAGGATTGAAAATGGACCAATCAGGGATGCACTGGAGGA